>NQII01006396.1:0-11959 GCA_002778355.1 Clitarchus hookeri
CGGAGTACAATCCATTTCTACCTGCAAACAAATAATGTTCGCAAACAACTAACAATTCTGCATACATTCAATTTAGGAAAATATTGTTATAAACGAACATTCCCTTTACAATGTTGGCTTAAAATATTGTCTTCCCATATCAATAACGTCCANAAACGAACATTCCCTTTACAATGTTGGCTTAAAATATTGTCTTCCCATATCAATAACGTCCAGTCAGTACGACATATTCAGGGAATGGACAAAATAATATGAACATTATGCAAAATAGTACATTCTGTATCACATTGGCAACACTGCTTCCGTGTAAATAATGCGACACGAATGTATTGCACATTTTACGTGCCAAGTCGTATANATTCTGTATCACATTGGCAACACTGCTTCCGTGTAAATAATGCGACACGAATGTATTGCACATTTTACGTGCCAAGTCGTATACGTTATATTTCAGTAGATTATACGCTTTGTTTTACGACGGTTAAAACAAGCGATCGGTGAAAAGTGTGATCTCTCAGATTTAGAAAGAGGGCAAATCTTTGGTGCTTGGTTGGGGGGAGTGTCTGTGACGAAAAGAGCTGAATTGTTTAACGTTTCACGAAAGACAGTATCAACGGTAATAACAGAATACACAAAACATGGTAAATCATCATCGGCGAAGTGGAATAGTGGACGAAACCCAAAGTTAACCCGACAGAGACCGACGAACATTAAAAAGAATTGTGGCCAGACAACATAAAACTACCGCGGCAAAAGTGACAGCAGAACTCAACACTCACTTAAGTTGTACTGTTTTGACAATAACAGTACGTCGGGAGCTCCACAAAGCTTACATTCATGGAAGGGCTGCAATTGCGAAACACTCTATAACGTAAGCCAACGCTAAGCTGCGAAAGAAGTGCTGCCACGATTATAAAACCTGTACTCTTGATGATTGGAAGAATGTGGTATGGTTCGATAAATCATCGTTTACATTTTTCCTACCAACGGACGGGTTTGTGTATGGAGAACCCCAAAAGAAGCCTACTATCCGGACTGCCTTCTTCCTACAGTCAAGCATGGGGAGGTTCCGTTATGATGTGGGCGGCTTTATCATGGTATTCAACTGGTCCTCTCATTCACATCACTGGTCGGATTACTGCGAATGAATATCTCGACATCTTCAATGATGAGGTTCGTACTATGACTAGCATATTGCTGTCAAACACTGCCATATTCCAAGCTGATAATGCGCTTATACACACAGCAATAAAGGTTCAGACTTGGTTTGAGGAACATCAGAATATCATCAAACATCTTCCCTGGCTAGACCTAAACATAATTGAACCGTTATGGGGAGTTTTAGAGCAAAGAGTGAGGATCAGATTTCCATCTCCAACATCATTGAAGCAATTGGCGGATGTTTTGGTACAATAATGGGACAATATTCCGTTGGAAACTATTCACACACACACCGAATCTATTACACGAAGAATTTCAGCTGTTCTAAAAGCAAATAGAAGCCCAACACCTTATTAATAAACAAATATTGAGTATATGTCATGTGTTCATATTATTTTGTTCATCCACTGTAAGAGAAATGTCTAGGTTGATTCATAGCATGCAATTATATGAAACACTGCCTGCCTCGCAACAAACCGAGAGATACATAACAAAAAAAAAAATGTAATGCCATTACTTATAACACTTCTCCTTTACAGTCCCTAATACCCGGGATGGTAAATAATTTTTTTTCCAACTCGAAAAGCAGAATGTCAATATATAGGAAATTTAATTATTATTACCTTTGTTTGACAAATAAGCCCAAGCACTCATTGTTTACTTCGCAGCTCTTTGCGGCAGTTTATTTCGGTAAAATGTACTACATATTTCTATGATTTCTCTAAAGTAAGTGCGGTTAGGCAGTTTACATAATGGGAAGGAGGTTTTAATTAAAAAAAAGCACTAATTACAATTTCCTCATTTATTTACTGTTACTAAAAAAAAAAACTTTCTATTCAATATCTTTCACTAAAAAACTATCTAATGCTATTTATATTATTAATAAATTCATTCAATGCAATTCACAATTACCTCGAAAATATTTATTTCATCAAATATCTGATGTTAGTCCCAATAAACAGTGTATAAATACCTATTGAATTATTTTATATACTGTATATCTATATTTGACTATTCCAATAAGTAGAGTAAAATCTCTTAAACATATCCATACATACCCACCTCACTTCAGTCCAGATTCCAGCAGTGCAAAATATGTTCTTGATATCTCCTCGCCCTCTCATGCGTTCACTCCACAAACACCTCGTCTGCCGTCGTCTCGTATCCTCCGCCGAATCCTACCAAACACCGCACTTCAGCCAGACGGCTGGCGCAATAACTGCCGACCATACAGCTGCGGTGGTATTAATAGTGTAGTCGGCCAATAGTCCAGAAAATTATCAAAATGTTGTTTTGAACAGAAGCACCTATTTACAAGAATATTCTTATATTCTTGCTCATCCGACTAACATCTTGTTTTTTTCTTGTGCCATTCATTTGCATCTCTTTACGTGGCCATCTCGGATCCAATTTTAAAGCATAGGCTGTGGTAGTGTATTATTTATTGATTTACCCGCCAGGCAGCAGACATATGAAATTCTTATTTGAATGTTAAGGTAGTAGTAGTGTATTCAATTTCGATTTCTTCCACAAGCAAGCTGTCGATTTAGTCGCCAAAAGCAGCCATATTTGTTAATGTTTTTTTTAAGGTAAATGTGGTACTGTATGCGAACACCTTATTGGATTATATTTTCATCGCCTAAGTAGTGATAATTTCTCGATTTATAAACCAGGCGAGCTGTCAACAATACATATTTTCATTCTCTGTCATGGACTGTTCACCTAATTCGATTTCGTTTTTGTTAGTGACATTCTTTCGTTTTCTATCATTCCGTCATGATTTTGTCACCAGGTTATCATATTAAATTTTGTTCAAGCTCTGTCATTCCACGTCTATTAAGTCGTCTTCTTTTTACTTGGTCCCCTCAATCCAACATCTTAGGTTACATCACTTCCGCATTCTTTGATTAAGCCATTAACCTTTAGCTATCGAAATCTTCCAATTTGTTTGTCATTTGTGTTTGCTATAAAAATTACTGTCGTTTATTAGAGCAACACCAGTTATGCAAATATTAATATAGAAACCTATATTCGCCCTACCTAACACTGAAGGAGATCTGGTTAAGACCGGCTCCATCTTCACCCTTCCCTTCACTAAGCCGTAGGGTCAAAGTTCTTCTATTTCAATAGCGTGTTTTCATGCATGTTGCATCGAAACTGCTTAGAATGTATTACGGTGACATTTTATTCATAGATTCTGTGCTGTTCAATTCAAAATCATACCTTTATTACCGTATTTTTGATTGTGTGCACACATTTATTTAAGTAATAACTTTGAAATCATCATATTTTGTAACATAGTTTATTTAATTTTTAGCCTCCTTTCCGAATGAAAGAAAGGCTTATGAGATCACTTTCCATCCTGTGTGTCTATGTGTGTTAGTGTGTGAGACAGTGTGTCCCTACCCACCTTTAAATTTTTTAACGCGATTACCAAATTTCACCAAACTTGGTACACGTATAGTTCTTAGTATGGAAACTGGACTTTTATAGTTTTCGATCACGTCCTTAACTAAATTTTTAAATTGCGGCCATTTTAACATTTAAAAGGATATGTAATATCTCGAGGACACATTCAACGGATTTAAATCAAATGTTGCTTTCTGGCAGAGTATTGCGTTATTTTTAAATATTGAGATCGATATTGTTTTCCACAATTTTAGATAATAACACCAAATTTAAAAAAATAGTTTATTATACCGCAAAATATATTAACCAAATTATAATATAGTTTGGCAGGTATTTCATAATATCGTAAGCCTAGTATACAGTAGTGATTGAACTTGATAAGGTACTTTATTTCTAAATGGCGGCCAAACTAATTTTTTAGGTTTATTTTGTATATCCTTATACCATTAAAATAATTTCGACCATATTTTATACACTGATAGTGTTTGTTAGGTGCAATATATATACCACAACATAAACACATTTGTTGGTCATTATTGAATATAGCGCCGTACGAATAAATCAATTTATTATGTCATATGTCTGTAAGAAATTGATGTTTTCCTATAAAATTTGCCCAACAAGTTGTTCTGATGCAGATGATGTTGTGTGGTATAATAAAGCCTATCAGAGAATTATTTTAAAAAGGGTGGCAATGTAGTTACTTCAAGCTTAGAATTCTATACCGTGGACACAGTGTAATCAATTCCAACTTAACTTAGTATAGTGGTTGTAGGTATTACAACTATCTCCTTTATCTACACAAAGCATATTTTGTCCTCTGTTTTGTAAGAAAGCGAAATGAGAATTTATATAGTTTTTATGTCATATCTCCGGACACAATTTGCAGATTCCTACCAGATTTGGCATTCAACTAGAAAGGCAGCATATGGGGTGAATTGTAATGTTTAATAAGTAAGACAATTAGTTTAAATAATGGGTCTCTACATATTTAGGGTTAGTAAACCCTATCATTCGAAACATTACACTGATTATATCCCAAGTTTATACTTCAAATCTGAGTCCTTTAATGCAATGCATCCCAAACTAGCTTATTGTATGAAGTTTTCTTGAATCAAGTCCCAGGTAAGGTGCTTTTGTATTAGTTATTGTCTCATTACTGATTCATAAGTTTCTGGTTTTATTTCTAATGTTATTGATTTCAAAGGGACGTCAAATCCTTGCTACAAACTCAGCTTTTAAAAATTTATTATAAAATTAATTGCAACCGTTTTGAGAAAATAAGATTTATTAGTTATATCAGTAACTTCTTGTTTTTATCGTTCTCACCTACAGTACTATGATGTTGTAACAAACATAATATCCAAGACTATTGCATTCTCTTTATCAGGAATGAAGGAATGCTAGGGTAAAGCACAACAACACCAGTGAAAAATAAGATATTTTTTCAATGAATTCACATATATACTTTATATTACACACATAAAACAGAATCCCTACATTCTGCAAACCATTCACTTAAAGTTTGACAGCTGAATGCTCACTTTTCACGGAGTGAAAATTATCTTCTTAAATGCAGTTAAAGACAGTCTATGACAGGAAGCTTCCAACAAGAACCCTTGACAATAAATTCTTCTTTTCGACAAAGATTTTCTTTCAAAAACTGTACATACTTCATTCGTAGTCTTAAATGCTTGCGACTAATGGCTTTTTCCAAAGGTTGTGGTTTTTTTGGTACACCCCTGTCAAACATGACATTTTGTGTGTCACTTTTCGAATTCTTCTATTATTTGATTGATTTTATTTTGCTTAATATGGTCAATGTATGAACAGATGTATTTTTACTAACAATTTTATTCCCAATCACATGATCTTTTAAACTAACCTTGAAAGATGATTATTTTAAGTAGAATACAATCGATCTTGTTTCGCTACTAGCAAGCACATATCGTTTATTAACTGTAAGGACGTTAACTATACATTTCTTCTCGGGTGTCTTTAGGTTATCGCCACGTTTGAACAGATGCTTTCATTTGTCACATCGTTGCATAGCACAGGAAGGACGATTCACACAAGTAGTCTTTTCATGCTTCTTCGCACTTTGTCCGTAGAAAAATAGCATGTCTCAGTAACATCATCGAATCTTTGAAGAAGTCATCGCTGGTGACATTGCTGTAAGTGACCCATCTGGAGAAGTCTATAGCGCTTCCAGTGCAATGCCTGAAGGAGTCGCCGGCACTGTCACGCTTGAAGAAGTCGATGTCAGATAACGATCAACAACCACAACCCGCATCACTAGCAGCGGAACACAGCCTACCCGACCGACGTTGTGCGATCAAATAAATAACATCATGAGAATCTGTAAGGTTGCTCAGGTGGTCAGCTGGTTGTTTATTTCACTGATTTATATCTCTAATTCAAGCTAAGAGAGTACAAGTTCTCTCAGATCATATTACAATTTGCTTACACTTAATAACCTTAAAACACGAACTCTACAACTGCGACTTACCAAAAACACAGAGCTTGAATATGACGAGGGTAACCTGCGAAGTACAAACTCTGTATGTCTCTACTGTAGCAATTCATTGTGCTCGGCGTGTGCCGCGTTATTGGTTTCCGTTACCGAAGTACTATGTCATTCGTCGTGAGCAAATTGACGCGTTCCATTAAAGTTTAAACGTATAAATTTTTCTTTAGAATCTACCCAGAAGTGCGTACAATTTGTACTTTCCGTTTTGTCAGTGTGTAGTCGAGGTGATAATTTTTCTAGCGATCAATAGTTTGACAAATTGTCCCAATCGATCAAAAATATTTAAGCTGTACGGCATCTCTTGAATTACTTCGTATGTTTGTTTTCCTTTCAGGTAAGCAGTTATTTTAAACGGCGGTGCGAGTAATTATCTTGTGATTTGGAGATCCAAAAATATTACTTTTCACAGTTCTACCGCATGTATTTTACACTACGGATTAAGTGTTTATTTTTCAAAATAATTACAAACTGAGCCTAAAGAATGTTCATGTCTAGTGTTTGATGAAAGTGCTTCGTACGGAATATTTTTTATACAGCGCTAATGTAACTTTCTGCTCGTGGGGATCTCAGTTTATCACTTATGCCTTTATTCAGTCAGCTCCTCATATTATCCAAGCCGACAAAGGCCACACACCTATAGTGTACTGCATGGAGATGCCTCAACAAGTGTCAGAATGTCCTACATCCAACTAGGACCTTGCTAACAGTAACTGGCATTATCAGCAATCTTTATATGAATTCACTTATTTTATTCCAATAAACAGGGGAGTGAATGTTTATTAAGAATGAGCATTTTGAACCTCTGACACACGTTAACGAAATAAATCCTAATTTTCTTATTACCTTAGATGGGGAACAAGCGAGAAATACTAAATGTCAGCGAATCAAAGCACTTAATTTCAATACGAATGATGAAGAGTCACATTTCGTATATTCGTAAACACTTAGTTTTAAATATTTTATTTCATATATGGGGTTAAAAAAATACTGGGGTTTAATAGAAAAGTGCATCTATATAGCAAATTACAAGTTAACTTTTTATACTAACAGAATTTATTGCAAATTTTAAATGTGTAACAATGGAAATATGTTTGCTTCAGTACTAATTAAAAATGTAAATATTTAAATAGCACGACAAAAACTATGTTACAGCCAATTTTAAACAGGGAACTTTTTCTTACTAGCCGTTGGCAATACATAGCTGCTTTTACTAGAGAGTGCTGATGGCTGTTTATTGTGACTATCATTGGTACAAAGATGGATCAAAATTAGTGAACATAAATCTAACTGTTCAGATACATGGAAAATAAACTAATTTGTTAATAAAACACATTGAGAAGAATAACTACATCCCTTCTTATAACATCTTCTTACAGTCCAAACCAACATATTGTTACAAAATAAAATAAGTACGAGTAAGTATGTGTCCTTAAATCATATTTAAAGAAACGACCGTAACACTGTCTAAGAAGATACAGTGTGCGACACAAATTGCTTTATTTCAAAATGTAGCCAATATCACTTCAAGTCGCTATTCTACAATATGGAAAAGTCAAATGTAGTTCGTTAATATAAAAGTCGTGATTTGTTACGGCCAAGAGCAAGATTATTCCGAATAATAAAAAAACATATCAAGGTTCGGCAGACAAAAAATTAAAAGTTGTAGTTGATAAATTTTTTACGTCTGTAGTAAAATAAATTACATTAACATTTCGATAAAATTTAATCACTGTAACACTCTTTTTAACTATACTGACTGTGATCTTCGATTCATAATATGTTATTTTAATTCCACGTCAGAACATTTGCACAAGAAAAAGGCAATCTTTCAATACTATGTTCTCTTTTCCACATAAATGAAATAGCTACAAATAAAAAAAAGAACAATTGTATTCACATAAAAAATTTACCTTGCTGAGATTGCCTTGACTTTTTTTCATGTTAATATATATATATGTGTGTGTGTGTGTGTGTGTGTGTAGTTAAGGTCACGTTACCAATAGTGGCTGTAGCGACGTCAATAAATAAAAATTTTAAAATATAACATAATTTTTTAAATTTTAATAAATCTTACAAATAATATTTAATTATAGAAATAAAGAATTTAATTATATTATAATTACAAAATAAACATAGCAGGTATTTAAAAAATATTAACAAATATAAATTTTTTATGTTGTATAATATTATATTATATGTCGTAACATATTATATTAGTAGTGTGTATATATATATATATATATATATATATATACTTTCTGTTTGCTCTCCCCGAGATTCACAATCACTGCCGGTTGGGATTGGCTGTTTAGTTTTCCAAATTTTCTCGTTTTACACATTATATATTTTATTGGTTTTGCATCAAATTCAAAACCTCCCCTCATAATTCTATCGCCATTTACTAACAACATTGCTCCAACTACCCATTCCGTACCAATCACTTCTCAGGGCGTTTCCTTCCCCTTCCACAAACAATTTATCATTAACTGCATTGGGTAGTAACACTGTTCCCCCCCACCATCTCACTATATCCCCACCAATTATTCGCCCTCGCTCAATCCCTTACCAATGGTGCTAATTTTTTTCAGCATTATCGACTAGAGAATGTTAATGACTTCAAGTCGCCCTTCACCGCATTTCCTCATGTGATGCGACAGGTAAAGGACCACTCTCACACCTCCCACGTCTTTTTATCATTCAGTCCTGTAATTGATTATTGTCCAGCAATTATAATATAAAAGAACATGAAGTATAATTGGACTACTCATTATTACACGTATGTATTTTTTTTATCCACGTAAAACTTGGCATTTGTTTCAAGTATCTGTTTAGATCAGCTAGCCTATAGATTACTCGATGTAGTTGTAATACGGGAGTTCGGGGACAGGATTCAAGCAGCAGGAGCCAGGAGCTATCCGCCAACTTGGCTGACGTCACAGGCAGAGGTCGCAGTCAGCAGTCTGAGGTGACCATGTTTCACATTTTAAAGTAATTTTTTGCAAAAAAAAATTTTAACTCAACTATGCAAAAAAAAATAATAACTGCCCGATCGTGTCCTCAAATGAGCAAATCGGACTCTCGGTTCCCTTATGCGAGAGCTAAAAAGATCTTAGATCAGCAAGAAACAAAATGGTAACGTTTGACAATTAATTTTTATATTTTCAATATTAAATGCGAATGGTTTAGAGTTTCACAAAGAATTAGTTGGTTAAGATTATTTAATGTTTATCAGACCCCAAATAAATAATCATTAAATTTTTGTACCATACGTTGTTCAGCTCGTACTTATTGGATATATAACATTTTACTGGAATAAAATTCACTTGATATATTTTTAATAATTTGACGTGAGAATTAAAATTATTCTGTTTTATTGCAGTATTTAAAAAAATACTAACTGATTTATACATTTCATTAAGTTTTCAAAATTAAATAATTCTATGAGATACCACGTGACACATGTAATCACAGAATAACTACCTATTTATATTATGAAAAAATCAATATTTAAAAAATTTGTATCAAATTGTTAAGTTTTTAATAATATATTAATTGTTCTTTCGAGATTACTCTTAATTGGTTATAATGATACTGTGTGCCGATGAACGAAAATATGTAAATATGTTTTGAATTGTCTAGAAAATTGAACCACCAGTATTTGAGACACTGTCCTAATAACGTATGATGGGAAAATTGTCACCCATATATGTAACGCCTTTGTTTAAAGACATTTTTTCACGTCATACATTACGTTAGAGTTGTGGAAAGATTCTAATACCTTCAACCCTCCAAGGCGAACAGAGTTCGATTCCCGGCAAGGTCGCTCTTAAATGTTTGCATGTGAGAATCATGCTGGACGATGGCTCTGGTCGGTGGGTTTTCTAGGGGATTTCCTTTATCCCCACCCTTGCATTCCAGCGCTGCTCCACATCTCGCTTTACCCTCATCTGCTGTAAATAACTCGAGGTTAAACCATACAACCCTTTTCACTGCCTTAAACTACCACTACTTCATGTTTCAGCAGCTTCATTGAAATATGGTCTCTGATTTTATACAGAATTTACCAAATTTCCTGATTTTTCTTGACAAAACAATTCCCTGACTTTATCAGGTTTCCCTATTTTCCGTAAGGATGGCCACAGTAAATAATTCAAAATGCATCAGAAATTATGTCTTAAAATATGACGTAAAGCATAATATATATAAACATAGAAACGAAAGAGCTGCTGTCTACAACAAAAATTAACGAACAAATTTTAATTATCTGTTGGAAAATACAGTAAAATTTAAATATTGAAAAAAATTGTCAACAAATAGGATTTTTATGGGCGCTTGCACTAATAAATAAACAAAGGGATTTTAAATGATTTAGAAATGTTCGTTTTTTTCACGCAATTTTATAACCCCAAAAGAATCTTTGTCTTTAAAATGCCGTATATAGTAAATCAGATGTACACAAATTTAACTATTTTTTAATATAGTTTTTTTGTTGAATTCCTAATTAAATATACACGATTGTATAACTTTTCACTTAACTCTCAGACAACAGAACAATAAGGTTTTATGAACGATACAAACAGATAACAAAGAATGGCGCTGGCAAAAACATAATTTTCCTTAACCTGACCAATAAGCGGGTGGGTTGTAACAAAGTGTTTTTGGTAAACGACGTGAATATTGCTGTTCTCCAAAATAAGCGCTTACTAAATGGTTGATATATGTAGTGTCTTAAAACATCCATGCTTCACATTTCTTCTTTTGTTGAGTTCTGCGGAGACAGACCTACAATCTATAGAATGTTTAGAAATTATATCTCCAATCCTACTATGCGGTATCGCCGCCATTACAACCGCTGGCAGAAAGCACAAGTAATTCAGCAAAAATTAGTTTACAAAACACAATTTTTACACTCTCATGTTCTTTAATATACTGTTTTTTTGACTATATTTTTCATAAAGGAATCACTTCCCGCAGTTTGGGCGTTTAATATCTAAATAGTGTGTAAAGAGAGACAGAATTGTTCCTTCTGCCAAAATCGTCAGAAGAGAAACGAAGTTATTGAATAACTGAAGAGCAAGGACGTCTGCATACTAAATATATCACAAAGAATGCCCACGTTTCCATCTGCTATATCCCCAGTCAACTAGTCGACCGGAGCTATTATCTAAACCTCCATTTAAAAAATTTAAATGAAAATAAAAAAACGTTATTTTTAAATATACGTTATGCATTTATATTCATTTTCAAAGAATCTTAATAGTACTGATATCTAGAAATAATAATATTCAGATTTGAATAACTAATTGTTATTTAGTTATTTCTTATGTTAGTAATTATAAATTTTTTATAAAATTTAATTAGTGCAACTGAGTTAATATTACATCGAATATGAAACTAAGGTTACTTCTTTAATACAGAACTATTATTTGTTGACTTAAATCCTAAACCTATTATCTCTTTATATATGAAATATATTGTACACTATATGAAGGAAACTTATTAGTGTGTTGGTGTTGTGATTTCTCAAAAAATATTACGAAATATAAAATGTTGAAATATTGTCCGACAATATCAGATCAATTACAGTTGGACCACCAATATGTGAAAATAAATAAATTTCTTCAATAATTTCATATACAAAGTAGATGATTAAAGTTTTCAATAAATTAGATTTTTTCCAAAACAATTTGGATCATCCAAAATATGAGACATTTACAAAGTTATTTTAAAGAGATATAAAAAAAAATCAATAGGTTCCTTTTTTAATAAGAAGGGCGAAATATACCTTCATATATATATAAATATTTTTTTTTGTTTTTATTTATTACACTTATTTTTTATATTCTTTTAAGTAACTAG
>NQII01006396.1:11978-79398 GCA_002778355.1 Clitarchus hookeri
TCTTGTTATTTTTGATGATGGATTTCTAGTTACTTAAAAAATATAAGATATATGTATATATATATAATTCTCTTATTATTTTTGACGATGGATATCTAGTTACTTAAAAAAATATAAGAGATAAGTGTAGTAAATAAAAACACAAAATGGCATACAAAAAAGACCTCATGCGGACTCATCAGATGGTTCATATATATACTGCCGGCATACAAAGAGAAGTTTAAATTAATAACACTGTTTCAACGATATAACATATGAAGCTTAAATACCTATACGGTGGCCATAGATCTATTTAATAAGTTTCTAAGTTACTTTAAAAAAAATAATTTTTCATCACCTACTACAGTACTATTATTTCTCAAATATGGTAGTTACCGGTCAATTGTTTACCCAGAAATGGCAAAAAAACCTAACTTATTAGTGTGGTGCAATCTTTCAAAACGGCGCGGAGATAAAAAAGATTTCATAATGCATATTTTACAGTCGAAATGTATTTTGCCAACATGCAAAGTTGAGCGAATTAATAATATGTTTTCGACATTGTATAATTCTAATTTAAACTTGATATATGGCCGCCATTTTGAAATTACGAGCAGTTCCCACCAAATACGTACAATTTTACATCATCTGTGGCAGTACTATTTGTTTGCAATGTTTAAGGGTAATCGGTTGATTTTTCCCCTTGATATTACATAAAAAACTATATTCGTTTGTCACAATATAACGAAAGTGGCAATGTTTTGAGATAAATAATGCTTATAAAAAATACTTTCTGCAAACAAAATTTGGTGAAATTTTTAGAATAATATGGACAATAGGACAATAACAAAAATTTAACATTTGTATGCCCCATTTTGAAAATAATTCTCGAATATATTTAAATCGCATAGTTTTTCATCACAAAATACATTGTCAAATGTGACGAGAATTTGTTGATTAATTTTGAGATATCGTGTATATAAATATTTTTTCATTTGTTACAAAATTCAAACATTGCGGACCAACAACAATATCCATCGCTTAATACAGTTATTATACCTTCATGAACTGCCTACGTATAATTTATTGTGAAAACCTTCTTGAATGGTTCCCGAGATATGACATACAACACAAAATTTATAAATGGCAGGCGCACAACACACACGGTAACACAAATGTACAAGCATACACACAGCCTCAAAGGGAAAGTGATCTCATAATAGTGTCCTTCTGTCTAAAAGTAGGCTAAATATATATTTTGAAGAAGTTTTATCCAAATTAAAGTTTTCGTTACTTTACTGTAAAATAAATATTTATGAAAATATTTTATTTTTTATTTTTAAAGCAATTCATAGCATAAAATTAAATTAAATGCATTAAATTCTCGTCATACTTTAAGGTGTATCTACTATTATGCAAGTTGTGAATTAGTTTTTCATGAGAAGGTATTTGCTCCTCCAAATATCCCATACAAGACGACGGACATGCCGCATAAACGAGAAGTGATGTCTGGGTCGTCATAAGAACTCCCGCGATTCTAGTTATAGGACAAATAAGCAGCTCTTTTATTACTCGGTTCGCCATAAATTTTGTATACATAGAAGACGTACACATATAACGTATACATCAAAGAATTATGGTTTACAGTGAATGTACTCGCCTCAATTTCAACCAATCACATGAATATAAGTTAACTTGTTTTTTGTTAAGTAGGATTTATTTTGTTACATAGTAAAGAAATGATTTTAATGTGTCAATGAAAGAGAAAAGTAAATGTAAATTTAAAATTTTTTTTATTCATTTTTCTCGTAATTTTATTGGCTGAAGGCCTTTTTGCACATTACAAGAAATTAATCGCGCACTTCTTCTCGTCGAGGATACTTATATTTGATGGCCATGAACTATGAAGTTAAGAATACCTTTAGTTGCTAAACATGCATGTATATTATGTACACATTTTAATCATAAACCGTGCCGTAAGTGGCATTGAAAAACGTTGTTGTACACCAGGTCACGGTTGAATTTGAGGAACACTGTAACTAACCTTCGAAAACCCTGGGAAATGGTCATAATGCAGTATTTTGTCACAGCTGATGACATCCCATTAAGCACTGTGTAGGCTAGAGGTATGTATGAGTGATGATGAGTAGTCAGTTTTTAGCTATGTGGCACAAGTCATTGACACGAATATTATGGCCACTGCGCTGCCTACAACATACTGTTGAGACGTACCACTCAACAACTCCTGGTGACCTAGATGTTCCTTCTTCTAAACTGTCAACAAGTCAGCATACTGCTTTGTGTTTCTTCAGCATCAGGCCTCAATAATTATAATAAATGACACTGCATTTTTAAAACCGGACCATATAGCAATAACTTACCAACAAATATCTTCCCTCAGACCTAAGTTCAGTCTACACCAACTTGGCAGAGCCTGTCCTCTTGTGGTCTGAACTGTAATGCTTCTAACTCTCTCTGTTCGTCAGACATTCTACTGAGTTACCGTCACTTCATCGATTTTCTTAATGAAATTGCTTCAATAAAGGCAGTCCTTTGTACGTTCGATCGATATTCCCGCTCGCATGAAAATATGAAAGAAATTTTATCTTTTAGAAAAGACTTGTCAAGAGGCGAAGTTTTATTTTCCAGCACATTGAGTGTGCCTCTGCATTTAGTTTATACAGCCCGCATTGTTAAATTTGCTCTCAACAGGCGAAAAAGTATAAAATGTTCAGCGAGAAATGGTTTTTCCTTTTAATTTTCTAAAGGATCCGTTGTGCGGTTTTTATGGCCACCAACCGTGCGAAGTTTATTTCCATTATCGTGTCCTTATTCATTCAAGTGTCAGTCATCATCTAAACAGGATTTACTTTCCATTCGCAGAAGTGTGCGTACAGCAGGAGGGGCTATTGATTTGTTCTTTTCTAAAGATGTTTACATTGATGTTACTTATAATTATTTATTTCACATTAAATATAAAAAGTTTCCTACCTCGGTACAATGTGCACTCATCTAGTTTCACACAGCGATTTAAGTGAAATAATGTTGTTTCAAAAGCCATACATGACGACCCACATATGAAGGTATATTGAACAACAGACTGGATCTTGCCACTTTATAATGAGAAAACCGTATATTTTAGTTTATTTTGTTGCTAACACACACCTCGTCTTCCTCATTTTTCAGCAAAGAAGCAGCTCAAATATCACACTTATACTATATGTTCATAAACACGGGAGAATATTGCATGCGGTCCCAGCATTCGACTCAAAGAACTGTCAACTTTGTTTATAAGTGTAAGCACCTGAGCCACTGAGGGTGTCAATAGGCAATAAGGAATGGAATTAAACATATTATATAACATCTTCACTTCTAATCTCAAGACTTTTGTATGGAGTCATCAAAATTTGAGCGAAAGCCTTACCGACTAGCTTTGGGAGAGTGGTTTAGGTAAGGGAGGGTTGCAGCTTGGATTAGACAATACTTGGCGGTTGGAGAATGGATCCGGCCATTGGTCGGGGGAATAAAAATGTTGTCTTCAAAGGAATGTGCTTCAGTTTAAATCTTTGGCCTGCTATTTTTTGTGCAAACAATTATAAGATCTTTTTTAGGAAAATCATTATTTTTGTTTCTTCTCGGTTTTAAGACTATTGAATAGGTGATTTACAGTTAAGATATAATGAGAATGACACTTGTGTTATTAGAGTCAACCTCTTCAACACGACTTTGTTGTACTCCGCTAGCCCTAGTGAAGGCATCGTCTTCATCTCTTCTTCCTTAGCAATCTTATCTCTTGAGCTTTAGTGTGAACAGTAATGATCTTTTTCAATAGGTGGTCGGTGCTAGTGGTTCGGCAAGTTGTTTGATGAGTAGCTTCGTATGTCTGATGTTTTGAATTGGCATTCAGTCGGCGATGTCGGCTATGATGTGGTGGTAGTGAGAATCGCACGTTGTCGAGAAAGTATTGTCTGACCGCTGGTAAATGCAGTTCGCGTAGAGATGGATTGAATGAAATACGCCGTGGGTGAGTGGTCGAAGGTAATGTGTTGGTGGTGACGTGTGATCATGTAGGAAATACATAAATAAGAAATTAGATAATGAAAGACCCGAAAATGGTTACAGAGTTAAATCAATTAATGAACCAGACAACAATCAGTGAGTACTGCTGTAGGCAGTATAAAATGGTATGTCTTAAGTAGGTCACACACTTTTTTTCAAAATGGTGTCCATATAAATATTTTAGCTCAATTTATAATATCAGCGAAACAAATTTTACCTTATGTTTGTATGCTGGCACGACTTTTACATCCTTTAAATATATATTTATGCAGAGCCTCATTTCTCTGCATTTTATATAACAAATAAGGTTTTTATCTCATATCTTGGGTGACAACCAACCCATTCTTACAAACTTTGGCGAATATGTTGTACTAAGGTTGGTCATATTAATATATGTATTATTAAAATATTACAAATTGATTTGTAGCATGGTGGATATAAATTTTATTTTATCTTTTTGTGCTTCATCTATGAAGTTATGTAATGCATGTTATATTACCTTTTCATATTTGCAGTACAGAATCATCGAACGTGTGACAACATTAATTTATGTCTTCCATTTATGAAGATCCCCATGTGAAAATTATGGAGGTCACATGCTATATCTCGAGAACCAATCAACTGATTCCCACCATTATAACATTAGAAAATTGTAACTAATTTTTATCAAATTATGAACACTATAAATGCTACAGAAGTGCATGTTAACTTTCATGATTTTAAGGGGGGAGTCAATATGTTCAAATTGGCAGTATCAGAAATAATTTTGTTATGTTTGCCACAAATATTAAACAATTTAACCCGATTTTATATGTGGTCATTCTACATTAGAAGCAACATATATATAGCTACTTTTTTTTGAAAACTTGTCCGATAGAATAAAATAAAATAAATACATTTTTTTAGGTATATCTCAGGAACCAAACAACAGATTTTCACCAAATTTTTTACACAAAGAGCACTACTGTAGAACATGATAACTTTATGTTTGTTTTATACTTTGAAATATATATTTTGCACCATAGTGCTTTTATCATTTCATTTCCAAACCGCATTTGATTAACACGAGTGTTGAATAACATAAGAGTTTCTGTATATGTATTTCTTAATAAGCACATCCATAAAACTACACTACATTATTATACCAGTACACGCTGATTAGCAAAGAAATTAACGTGATAAAATATGTGAAACAACTAACTTCTGAAAAATATCAACGAAGTCTGCTCGTTCTGCTAGCAGGAATATCGGTGAGAGCTCAAATACAAATGTTCACTTTTTTATGGGGGAAGACAAAGAACTTGACTTCGCCAACTTGTTTATTAATTTTATTATTTAAATACTGGCCTTTGGTTTCTGGGCAAATTATTAGATTGCGTACCAGTCTTTTCATACCACAAAAGCTTTGAGGTAAAAAAAAAAAAAAACACAAGTATTGTCATGCCAATATTCTCGAAAATACTCGTGCTATGAATCAAAACTCATATAAACGACACAGAGAAAGAATTTTTTGCTACCACCTTCAAAAGTAAAAAATTACCAAGAAGAGATTTCTATAATTCCAAAATAGAAAAACATAATGAAGGGTTATTGTATTTTTACACACTGTACAGGTAGTAAATAAAAGAGCTACCAATTTTCCACCAAACGAATATGTGTACACGGTAGACTTCAATACTATGAGCACCCAACAGCAGTTTGTCTACTGCCATTGGTTGCCGTCTGCTTGAGAAGGCTTCTTTATGTTTGACCGGGCCACTCAGAATTCGGCAACATCGGCGCGGCTCCTACGTGGTTCATGTGCGACAGTTAGCAAGTGTTGACATATAACGCATGTTGGGAGTAGAAACCTCGCTGACCTCCCCGCCATATTATCCTCCCCGCGAGCGCCTACCTGTCGACACGTGTCGCCCATTTACGCATACCGAGGTCAAGCCATATGTCGGAGCGCGTCCAGTCCCTTACACGTGTCGCTGCCACGCACGCCTACTAGGGCCACCTCCTCCCACCCCCAAGCAGTCTCAGTGAAATTTTTAAACGCCGAGAAATGACGAGATAGTCAGGCGTTTTCTGCCTGAAGTTGAAAACACGCCAGAGAAAACAGCTGATAAGCTGAAGGTGGTGCCACGAGCATTCCTTCCCTACCCCCCTTTTAACCAAACCACGAGGAAACTGGGATACTTGCTGCAGAACATTAAACTGCAAGGGTAAGTTTGAAGTCGCAGTTCATCCCTCCTTCCACCAACAAGAACCATGGTGCGTGTAAGAAGTTCTTGGTACTGCACCCTCTTTCTCCTCCCTCGCCCAACAAGAAGGACAAATGTAGGAACCGAGGGAGGGGTGCAGGAGAGTATATAAGCGAATTTTCTACAGAAGAGGGAGTCAGTTTATATCACTGCGCCTAGAGAATCAGTTGAGTCGGGAAATTGAGAAAGGACGTCGTAACGAGAATAGAGTGTCGAGGAGCGAACCCAGAGCAGCAGTCGAGGGGAGACGGCACCAAACGCGGGCCTTTTATAAGGCCGCTCACATCACCGAATCTCATCCACATCCGACAATATACAAAGCACTACAAGCAGAGCTAAGTATCAAGTCGTCGATCAAAAAAGCCCACCCGCTCCCCCACGATGTCGCCCACAGTTAATCGAAGTTATTTAAATAGAGTACCACACCTCAGAAGTGGCTCTGTAAGTTTTAAACTCGAGACAATATAACCAACCAGTAAAGTGAAACACCGAAAGACTACCTTATGGATATATCTCAACCTTCAAGGTACCTTAGAGTCTGTGCCTGGAGGAATTAACTCCGACCCTATGAACCAACCTGTATACCACAGGTGGGGAATAACGTCAGTGTCAAAAAGTTATTCAGACAATCAAGATAGGTAAACCTCCCTACAGTGTTTTGAAATATAACTTGTCTTGTAATCTTTTCGCAAATTTTTACAAGCCCTATAAATGCTATATTTAAATATTTTACGAATATTTTAAATCGCGATGCTGTAGGATTGTAGAACCTCGACTTCGGGTATCATCAGTATTTATTAGTTTTCCCTTTTGAATAGCTGGAGCCTGGCGTAGACGCACCTAATAGAGGACGAGACAATACCTCCGAATGCGGGGTGTGGGTAGTTTAGTCGTTTCGTGTCTTTGCTCGAGTAAAGCCCCTGTCGCTCCACATATAATTAGGTAAAATAACACAGTAATAAAATTTTGCAGTGAAAAACATTTGGCTAAATAATTTTGAATGTGTTTTAAACTGTATCGTCACTTTGTCAAAGTTTTTTATTTGTCATAGCTAGTCAGAAATTTATTTATATATATNTGTGTTTTAAACTGTATCGTCACTTTGTCAAAGTTTTTTATTTGTCATAGCTAGTCAGAAATTTATTTATATATATTTCTCAAAACCACATAATGCTGTTGTATTACCATGCACTTTACTACAACGCTAAGTATTAAGAACATTGTTTAAATTTTACTTTTTAACTTTACTTAAACTTTATTTATGGCTACTTTGCTTTTTTATTATTTCTGTTATTTAAACATGTTTCATAATCATTCATGTCTTTATTTATTTAACGTGGTTTAACTATCAACATGACCTAAATTTTCAGTTATTAGACGATATCTTAAAGTTTATTGGGGTCGGAAATAATAGTTTTTTATGTGTATGATTCTGATTGGATGACATTTTAGAACATACAGAAAGTATTAAACCGGTTCAATACACAACATTTTTCAAGGAAAAGGGAGACATTTAACTTTTTCAGACAAATATAACAGCGTAATGAAGTTTCCGTGACTTAACANAAATATAACAGCGTAATGAAGTTTCCGTGACTTAACAAAATTCCCGCTTTATTTGATGAAACTTTTTAGAAGCAGTTTTTGGCGGAAAAAAATTTACAATTAAATTTGAAAACGAAATACTGCGGTCAAAATGTTTTATCAAATAATATTGAATGTGTTTGAAAATATGTCACACTGTCATAATTAATTATTATCTGGGAGGATTTGTATTCGAAAATAATTTTCAATCTGAAATACTGCTATTGTATTCCTCACAGTCCGCTGCCTTAAGAAATGTAACGAAATTTGTGATCTGGTTTTCTTCTTACCCTTTCGTAAAATTTTATTTATCAGTGATATTTCCTGCGCAGTAAAATGTATTAACGCTGAGTTATTATTAATAGTTATTATTACTATTATGATATAATAACTCCAAGTAGTATTCTTGCTGAGAGAGTTTCTATGTAAATTATTTATATTTATAAACCTATATAGTATCTTGCAACTGTTCACCATTTTGAAGTATCTTACAATGCACGATTCAGGTTGACTGAACCCATCAAAAATCCAATAAGTTTTAGAACCAGTCCAATTTTCTAAACTTTTTATGTAATCTAGAGCCAGCAAACTTTCCCAGTAAAATATTTGGGTTACGCCAGAATCTTTAAATTTCATTTGACCAATAGCGACCCAGCCCGGCTTCGCACCGGTACAACTAAGATTTAACAGCGGCCGGGTAATAAATATATTGGGAAAATGCAATTTCAATATCATATGATAGTAAATACGTAATATACTATCATATATAACATATATACATAAATACACGTCACGCCTGTCTGCCAGAGGGGGAGCAGCGATAATGAACCTACATTTGCCACGATCCTGACATNGCACGTCACGCCTGTCTGCCAGAGGGGGAGCAGCGATAATGAACCTACATTTACCACGATCCTGACATACCTACCTCCTTCGCTTTATCCACATTCATGTATCTCTAATATAACAATTTTAATATATAGTGGTAAAGAAAATTTATTTTTACACAACATTAATCGTTTTTCCTCCGAACGCCAGCACAAAAGATTTCGGTTTGACGGGACACGCCGAAGGGTTACGTACAGTGGTCCTTGTAAAAAAAATACTCCCCTCAAAACCACTTCATCTATACTAAGTTTTAACTCTGTGCCTTATTTATAATCATACTTGAACAACCTCTTATTGGAAATTGGGCTATTTTAAAATGAAAATGCAGATCCGAGGGAATCATTGTTATACTAGGTTTTGAAACAGATTCTCCAGTACCGCAAACTGTTAGAATAGTACCTTCTAATATATAATTTTTTTAACTTTTTTGTTTGTAATCGAGTACTATTGCAGAATATCTGTAGATTTATATTTTTCAATAAAATTATGGGAGCTCTAACTTTTAAAATCAGGGTGTATGGTGTCATGCTAGAAGGATTCAATGAATTAAGCAATTCTCTGGTATAGTGCTCAGCTTCTTAACTGCCGAGTATTGTATCTACTCAGTATTTGACTTGTGTTGGGACATTGCATATTGCGAGCAATAATTTATTAATTTGTTGGACTTGTTTATTAGTAGGCGATAATATCGCTCTTTCTTTGAACCATGATAGTGCCTTATTTGAAAGTTTGGTGTATTTCAGTTTATGCGTTATCTATTAGTGGTCGGAGATCCGTGACTAAAACACATATACCACTATTCAGATACATTTTTTCACAATCCATTTTAAGCTCTGCTTTTCTGACATTCAGTAGCATGTCAGCAAACATGCTGTTATATTCTGAAAACAAAAGTACTATCATTTGGTTTCCAGTGCTACTTTAATACGTTGGGTCAAAGATACGATATTTTTAATTATGCATTGACATCATCAAGTCTTGTTCCTCTCGCCACCACCGGTAATATTTTACCGAAAATTTCCTGAGAATAAAACCGTGCAACCACCCATATGTGTATTTGTATTTCTTAAATCACGCATGGTCCTGTCCAGAGCTTCAACGGAAGTTTTATACGACATAGTGGTCTCATCTAGCACTATCTATAAAGAGTTATTTATTAGTTTAAATTTATTTAGATAAATATTAAGTTAATTATGGTTAGAAAAGGCATTGAATTTAAAGTTAGTTTTTACTACGTACTTTAAATTGTAAATACGCTTATTTCTTCTTATCTAATAAAAATAGATATATGCTACCACTTACGTATTTTTAGATCATTAAATGTAACACAATTCTTGCGTATATATATTTTTTTTTAAAGGTTCAATCAGTGTATTCCATGAGAGCGCGCTGGTGGCAAACTTTTTTCCAGACTTGATTCAATAAATTCCATTAATGCCCAGCTACTATAAGTGCTAGTAAAGTTTTTATCAATGAAAAACCCTTTCTCGATAGATGCAGATCATAATAGTATAAAACCAATGCAATTCCGTTCAGTGGTTCTCGAGATCAGAACAGTCAGACAAACAGACGCTCGCCATTGGCGTCCTTTTATACTATGTATTAAAGTTTATTTGAAAGTGTTTGTCGGAAAAAAAAATATCTTGTAGAGCACAGACTTTAAAGACGTCCTGGAAGCTCCCGCGGTTAAATGGTATATCGACTTAAGCAAAAACATCAGTCCGTAGCATGCACGGAGTAACTGACGGAAACGACATACAATACTTTCATACTTTCAGCTCGGACATCACAAAAAGTGTCCTCCCTCTTGTCGTAGCCTTTCCCCCCACCCCCCCTTATTTCAAGTGGCACTTATTCTTTAGCCATTCCTTCCTTTAAGTATCGTCCTTATCTATTATCCAGAAATTCTTCGTTTTCGTGCCCTAATTTCAGTTTCAGAGGTATTATTGGAAATGTCTGATCATAGAAAATGTAAAATTTACTAGTTACTAGATCCGTTTTTATCTTATCTTCACTGTATGATATTTTCTGCTTGTAATAATTCGTGAACTCTTTGATAATATATAATAATGATCTCGACATTTTACGACAAGTAGATAATAATACACAATTAAAATTAAACACGTAAATATTAAACAAATAGTAAAATGTAAATTTTCTATCATCATACTTTGTCAATAGCAACTATAAATTCGAAATTAAGACGCGGAAACGAAGAATTTATGCAAAAGTGTGAAGTTGATCCTTTTAATTGCGTTGGTTGCGAAAAATAATAGTTTCATATTTGTATTACTACGTTCTGTTCAACTTTCAGATATTATCAGCGAATACGCCTTTACCCGCAAAAATAAAAGAGCTCCCTGTTATTGTTTTGCATATATATATCTGAAAATGATATTGTTATATAATTGTGAAAATAAAGAAAAGAAACTTACGAACATAAATATATCATTTACACTGAAAGAATATGTCCGCAGATACCTCAAAATGTCTACAATTGAAACAAGTAAATGTTTTTGAAATTTCAAAAAATTGCCGAATATAGGGACATTTTTGCATATTCCTGATTGTGTCTGGCCCTGAATTTTTGTTAAATAACTTTTGATACACAACGCTCATAATAATGCAAGACAAGACCTTTAAAATGCCCTTGTTAAGATTTCTGCATTTTGTTTAGTTGGAATTACTTGAACATAATAAAAATAGTAAAATTTAGAATCTGACATGTTGTTTTTCGAAAATCATAGCATCCAAACCCGTTTTATTTGAGGAGAAAGTAGGCACACATTGTGTCTACAAGTTGAGCAATATGTGGTACAAATAAAAAATAACAAATATGTTGTGGCCAACGGCCTTAAACTACGCGAGGAAAGTCTCATTTGAACCTCACTCTACTTTGACCTTCACCACAAAGTAGATACATACACGGGGAATAAAAGGCGTAGCGGTTCCTTTATGTAGGCTTAGTCATTCTCTGATTGGTTGTGCGAAGCTCCGGGACCGCTCCTTTGTGATTGGACACCGTGTGCTGCGGAAGATACTCTATTGGCTGGCAAGACAGTTACAATGCACTGGTTGGCGAATGGCGTTCAGACAGCTTCCTGGCCAGTGACGCCATCTTGCTGGCGTGTGCGGCTCCAGTTCACGAAATAAGCAGCTGTTTCATCTCTTTTAACTTAAGTACTCTGTGTCTGCGCTGAGATCACTGATACATCGCCAGTTCTCGTTAGCACTAACGACAGATTGAAATTAAAACTAATCAGTGGATGGTTACCTTAACTAGGGGTGTTTTTATTAAACTGCTACATTGTTCACATAGAAATAAACGACGCACTCGTTTTTGATAAGTCGAAACACACTACTACCAAATATACTGTGCCAAGGATAAGTCGCGTTTGCTTATGTAAACATGGAAATGAACATATAAATAATACATTAAAAACATTTGCGTCTATGTACCAATAATAAAATTACCTGGCACTTAAATTCATGCATCTTTGCGCAGAAATATATTTATTTTATTTTTGAATTTTTTTTTATGTTCTTTCCTAATCATTCAACACCAACAAACAATATTAAAACTTAAAGTTTTCTGAAAGAGTACGCCATAATAGAGACGTTAGTTGGAAGAAAGAAAACTAAGTATAGAAAACCAAAGAAAAAAATCGTTCCTTCAATCAGATAAGCTAATAACACGTTACCTTGATTTTATATTGAAATTGGATTAACATCGCTCTTGGCAATGGTTACTTCTCGTCACTGTTAATTCTACGTAAACACACTGCTGCGTTATCAATAATAATTCACAAAGGTGATTCAAATTGAATGCGACGTAGTTCATGATAACCTCAGAGTGAATCATCCATTGTATATGGGCCTGCGATATCTTTTTTATCGAAGCACAGCGATACGGGCGACAATGATACGCGTGCCAAGTGCCCTCTCGCTTCTAAGCGCAAGGCACTGAATCAGCATGCAGTGCTTCCATCGTCAAGCTTTCCTGGGAGAATCTCATGCATAACGGTGGGAATATATTTCATAAGATGAATAACACACATTTGTAACTACAACTTTAGCGTTTCTCTCAACAAGGGTATTTTCATAGGAACTAACCTGTAACCTTGGCATCACAAATAACAAAACCCACAGTTACTTGGTTATCAACCAGAAAATAGCCAAACTATGCAGCAGCAANCGCGCGCAGCACTACGTTGTCACGTAAAATCTTCGCCCGTAAAACCGACTTTACAGGCAACCATTTTTTTTCATAGGAACTAACCTGTAACCTTGGCATCACAAATAACAAAACCCACAGTTACTTGGTTATCAACCAGAAAATAGCCAAACTATGCAGCAGCAACTGTTAAAAATAAATCGGAGACACTTAATACAAAACTGTTACCTTATTTGAAATCTGACGTGGAATTACCAATCTGCAGCCCAGTCGATTTGAAGGAGGAAATTTCATATCTAGTAAGAGCATGATTGTTTTCCGCTGGTGGTAACTGACAGAAAAAAAATTCAAGAAGCTATCAATGCAACATAAATTTTATATAGGAGGTTTAGTCTTACGGTGCACGAATATAATTAGTTAGTTCTGGGATACCATAACAAAAAGTAATTCGCAACCATTGTAGGAGCCCTCAAAGTATCTGTAATTGTTAAAGAAAATGGTTACAAGTTATCTACCGTTGAAGGAACACTTAAAGGCAAGTTAAATATTACACTGCTAAGTCTCAATCGTCAGCCTTGCATTCAAATGAAATCTGGCCAAGGAAGTTTTAATCCGCCTTTACGCCCGGTAGCTAAAATCCATAATTTTCTACACAATTTCGATCTTATTGAGTTCACTTCAAACTGAATTAGTATTGATGAACTTCGAAGCGAGAAAATACAAAATATCAGCAATAAGACTTATGATTCAACGCAGAAACCCTTAAAGCATATTTGCGAAGGCCGCTGCTATGTTGCAGGAAATAATACGAGTTCTCTTAACATATTTATACATTTTTNCGTTTTCGTGCCCTAATTTCAGTTTCAGAGGTATTATTGGAAATGTCTGATCATAGAAAATGTAAAATTTACTAGTTACTAGATCCGTTTTTATCTTATCTTCACTGTATGCTATTTTCTGCTTGTAATAAGTCGTGAACTCTTTGATAATATATAATAATGATCTCGACATTTTACGACAAGTAGATAATAATACACAATTAAAATTAAACACGTAAATATTAAACAAATAGTAAAATGAAAATTTTCTATCATCATACTTTGTCAATAGCAACTATAAATTCGAAATTAAGACGCGGAAACGAAGTATTTATGCAAAAGGGGTGAAGTTGATCCTTTAAATTGCGTTGGTTGGGAAAAATAATAGTTTCATATTTGTATTACTACGTTCTGTTCAACTTTCAGATATTATCAGCGAATACGCTTTTACCCGCAAAAATAAAAGAGCACCCTGTTATTGTTTTGCATATATATATTTGAAAATGATATTGTTATATAATTGTGAAAATAAAGAAAAGAAACTTACGAACATAAATATATCATTTACACTGAAAGAATATGTCCGCAGATACCTCAAAATGTCTACAATTGAAACGAGTAAATGTTTTTGAAATTTCAAAAAATTGCTGAATATAGGGACATTTTTGCATATTCCTGATTGTGTCTGGCCCTGAATTTTTGTTAAATAACTTTTGATACACAACGCTCATAATAATGCAAGACAAGACCTTTAAAATGCCCTTGTTAAGATTTCTGCATTTTGTTTAATTGGAATTACTTGAACATAATAAAAATAGTAAAATTTTGAATCTGACATGTAGTTTTTTGAAAATCATATGATCCAAACACATTTTATTTGAGGACAAATTAGGCACAGATTGTGTCTACAAGTTGGGGAATATGTGGTACAAATAAAAAATAACAAATATTTTGTGGACAACGCCCTTAAACTACACGAGGAGAGTCTCATTTCAACCTCACTCTTCATTGACCTTCGCCACAAAGTAGATACACACACAGAGAAGAACTGGCGTAGCGGTTCCTTTGACGTAGGCGTAGTCATTCTCTGATTGGTTGTGCGAAGCTCCGGGACCGCTCCTTGTGTGTGATTGGACACCATGCGCTGCGGAAGATGCTCTAGTAGCTGGCAAGACAGTTACAATGCACTGGTTGGCGAATGGCGTTCAGACAGCTTCCTGGCCAAAGACGCCATCTTGCTGGCGTGTGCGGCTCCAGTTCACGAAATAAGCAGCTGTTTCATCTCTTTTAACTTAAGTACTCTGTGTCTGCGCTGAGATCACTGATACATCGCCAGTTCTCGTTAGCACTAACGACAGATTGAAATTAAAACTCATCAGTGGTTTGTTACCTTAACTAGGGGTGTTTTTATTAAACTGCTACATTGTTCACATAGAAATAAACGACGCACTCGTTTTTGATAAGTCGAAACACACTACTACCAAATATACTGTGCCAAGGATAAGTCGCGTTTGCTTATGTAAACATGGAAATGAACATATAAATAATACATTAAAAACATTTGCGTCTATGTACCAATAATAAAATTACCTGGCACTTAAATTCATGCATCTTTGCACAGAAATATATTTATTTTAATTTTGGAATTTTTTTTTATGTTCTTTCCTAATCATTCAACACCAACAAACAATATTAAAACTTAAAGTTTTCTGAAAGAGTACGCCATAATAGAGACGTAAGTTGGAAGAAAGAAAACTAAGTATAGAAAACCAAAGAAAAAAATCGTTCCTTCAATCAGATAAGCTAATAACACGTTACCTTGATTTTATATTGAAATTGGATTAACATAGCTCTTGGCAATGGTTACTTCTCGTCACTGTTAATTCTACGTAAACACACTGCTGCGTTATCTATAATAATTTACAAAGGTGATTCAAATTGAATGCGACGTAGTTCATGATAACCTCAGAGTGAATCATCCATTGTATATGGGCCTGCGATTTCTTTTTTATCGAAGCACAGCGATACGGGCGACAATGATACGCGTGCCAAGTGCCCTCTCGCTTCTAAGCGCAAGGCACTGAATCAGCATGCAGTGCTTCCATCGTCAAGCTTTCCTGGGAGAATCTCATGCATAACGGTGGGAATATATTTCATAAGATGAATAACACACATTTGTAACTACAACTTTAGCGTTTCTCTCAACAAGGGTATTTTCATAGGAACTAACCTGTAACCTTGGCATCACAAATAACAAAACCCACAGTTACTTGGTTATCAACCAGAAAATAGCCAAACTATGCAGCAGCAACTCTTAAAAATAAAACGGAGACACTAAATACAAAACTGTTACCTTATTTGAAATCTGACGTGGAATTACCAATTTGCAGCCCAGTCGATTTGAAGGAGGAAATTTCATATCTAGTAAGAGCATGATTGTTTTCCGCTGGTGGTAACTGACAGAAAAAAAATTCAAGAAGCTATCAATGCAACATAAATTTTATATAGGAGGTTTAGTCTTACGGTGCACGAATATAATTAGTTAGTTCTGGGATACCATAACAAAAAGTAATTCGCAACCATTGTAGGAGCCCTCAAAGTATCTGTAATTGTTAAAGAAAATGGTTACAAGTTATCTACCGTTGAAGGAACACTTAAAGGCAAGTTAAATATTACACTGCTAAGTCTCAATCGTCAGCCTTGCATTCAAATGAAATCTGGCCAAGGAAGTTTTAATCCGCCTTTACGCCCGGTAACTAAAATCCATAATTTTCTACACAATTTCGATCTTATTGAGTTCACTTCAAACTGAATTAGTATTGATGAACTTCGAAGCGAGAAAATACAAAATATCAGCAATAAGACTTATGATTCAACGCAGAAACCTTTAAAGCATATTTGCGAAGGCCGCTGCTATGTTGCAGGAAATAATACGAGTTCTCTTAACATATTTATACATTTTTNTTAAAGCATATTTGCGAAGGCCGCTGCTATGTTGCAGGAAATAATACGAGTTCTCTTAACATATTTATACATTTTTTTATATTATTAAAGGTTAAGGTACATCTAACATGGTAGTCGGGGTCATAATAATGGTTTTATTTTTATTATCTAAAGTTTATTGCTATATTTACAACTTAACCTGTGTCAACACCAAGGTTACCAGATCCAACATGATGGTCAGCGACAGTATTGTCATAAGTTCCTGTTCGCAGGTGTGAATTGGTTTCAGAATGGCCTCGAAATCTGCATAAACAACGATGAGTAATTTATGAATATGATGTCCCAGCTGTGGCATCTAGAACCTCACTGGGGCATTTCCCTTGCAATATTTGGTGTGTTCTTCTAGGCACTGCTGACATGTCAACACTGATACCCATAGTTCCTCGTCATAAATATGTTAAGTAGCGCTTGCTTATATGAAATTTTCATTGTGAACTTTCAGTTGGGATTTTATCAAACGCTCGATTTTTTTTTACATAGCAATAGTTGCTATTCCCATCTTCGGCTATCACCAGCAATAGGTCGAATTGGTCTGACTTGAATTTTTTTTATCACATATACGGGGAAAAACTTATCGTTTTCGTCCAGGAAGTAAATGTTCACAGACACTGTTGAACTATTTTTTAAAATATTTTTTTGTGTAATGGTACACCAAAAACTTCAGCTTCTAAAATCATTTAGTTTCCAGTTCGTGAAAGTGGTTGTCGACTCACTCAAATCGCCTGACACAAAGGNCTAAAATCATTTAGTTTCCAGTTCGTGAAAGTGGTTGTCGACTCACTCAAATCGCCTGACACAAAGGGAGCCAAAATCGCCCATTATAGCACATGTGGTCAGTGGTGTTTTGCGGGTTTATGACAGCTTACCTATTCTGCGAAGAGGGTCCGGCTTCTTTATGGGCAAATGTAGGGGATTAACTTTCGGCAGTGTCCCCCCAGATCCTCATTCTTTTTTTGCGTCTCTTCGGTAGTTACATATTTTTCTGAGCTTATTTGCACGGATTCCACAATATCGCTGATTTCATGGATTGGTAAACATGCCATCTTAAATGCCCTTTTGTCTGCCTCTTCATCGAACGGACCCAGTTTCGTAAAGTCGCACTCGAGTTGAATTGTAAATCTTATTGTGCCAATTTATTTCACTACATCCGCCAGCTGATTCATAATTTACTGTCTAACGTTTATTGAATTATTATTAATATTGTTTGCGGTTTCACTTGCGTTTCCGACCGCATATATCTTCAAATTGGTCCGTAATGCAGTTTCTGCCTCGAAGAACATGTGAGTGGTCGCGAATATGGAGCAGGGGCTGAACCTGCAGTGCTACGGGCTGTTGGGGAGCCACGTCCAGCCACGTGCAATTGGCGAGAGGAGGGGTTGGTCCTCTACACTTCGCTATATGTTCCCTAATTTTTACTCACCTAGCTAATACTTTACAGCATTAATCGCACGTGTNGCATATATCTTCAAATTGGTCCGTAATGCAGTTTCTGCCTCGAAGAACATGTGAGTGGTCGCGAATATGGAGCAGTGACTGCACCTGCAGTGCTACGGGCTGTTGGGGAGCCATGTCGAGCCACGTGCAATTGGCGAGAGTAGGGGTAGGTCCTCTACACTTCGCTATATGTTCCCTAATTTTTACTCACCTAGCTAATACTTTACAGCATTAATCGCACGTGTATTTACCTTTGTCGGGTTTAAAGTGTCTGCTAGTTTCATGATGATATGCCACGCTGGTTCACTTAAAACCGCGTTACAGAACTTACAATTCAAAGTTGGTGCCTGTTTAATAAAACCCTTACAACTGCGTCCATGCTTATCCATTTCGTCCTTGCGGGTTATTAGTAGCCGACATTTACCGCATATCTGAGAATCGTCCCTAAAAAGGGTTGTTTACACAGCTGGCCTCGTGTCGGAGCCAGTTTCGACGGAGATTAAAGTGCTTTCCACAAAACCCGAAGGAAAACCATACTGCAGATTACATAATTACTCCTACCCAGAAGGTGTTAGAACGACGGATGCAACACGATGATCGGCCATGGTTCACCTTAAGCGTAAATAACCATGTAGCAACCTGCAACTTGGATTTAATTTGCATTAGCTCTTTTTGGATTATTCAAATATTATTCAAAAAATTACACTCTCATCACTAGCCATGAAACAATTTAATTTTTATTCTCAAGTCAAAGTTATTAAATAAAAAAAATAACATTTATTAAGTCCTCAGTATATTTCAGTGTACGCACCTATCTCGCTCTCTCTCTCTCTCTATCCCTCTCTCTCTCTCTCTTCAACATATTAAAGTTTTTTTTGTAATCCCATATAACATATGCTACATTTTTACAAATAAAGAATATGTATTGTTTAAAAGATAATGCAGACTAATAAGTTAACGGTGAAATTGAGTGATCTGAAGAAGAAATATCCCCCTCCCCCAACCACAGCACCGTCAACAACCCCCTTTTGCGTGGGAAACAACAACTTAACAGTTAACAATCTAGAACGTTACCCACCGGGAATCGAACAACGACTCGTCATGGTGGCAAGCCGCCACACTACACCAGTGTGTCTCCGCGGTCGCCCGGAGCTGCTATCTCCCTCTAGTCCTGCGTGCGACGAAAGGCGCAGGGGATCAGTATCTACTCTGACAAAATTCACATACTATGAGTGTGCCACACACACGCACACACACATGCACGCGCACTTGATTCAAAATTATGTTTTTTCAATAGAAACTATGAAGTGGGTTGCGGAAACTCGAGTTTTAATACCAATTAATAAAAATACAGCAACTTTATGTCAACGTTTTTTTTCCTAATGAGTGGGTACATTTTTTTTCCTTTACACAAATTTCTATCGTATTTTATATTCTCCAGGAACAAACAAATCAAGATGACGGGAAAATTCATTTTAAATTCACGAGGCGAGTCTTAATATTTTACAATATTCCACTCTTGCAAAAAAAATTCACGCCACAGATTAATGAATTTAAGTTTAAAGAACGATAATACTTTTTCTTNGGTCCTCTACACTTCGCTATATGTTCCCTAATTTTTACTCACCTAGCTAATACTTTACAGCATTAATCGCACGTGTATTTACCTTTGTCGGGTTTAAAGTGGCTGCTAGTTTCATGATGATATGCCACGCTGGTTCACTTAAAACCGCGTTACAGAACTTACAATTCAAAGTTGGTGCCTGTTTAATAAAACCCTTACAACTGCGTCCATGCTTATCCATTTCGTCCTTGCGGGTTATTAGTAGCCGACATTTACCGCATATCTGAGAATCGTCCCTAAAAAGGGTTGTTTACACAGCTGGCCTCGTGTCGGAGCCAGTTTCGACGGAGATTAAAGTGCTTTCCACAAAACCCGAAGGAAAACCAAACTGCAGATTACATAATTACTCCTACCCAGAAGGTGTTAGAACGACGGATGCAACACGATGATCGGCCATGGTTCACCTTAAGCGTAAATAACCATGTAGCAACCTGCAACTTGGATTTAATTTGCATTAGCTCTTTTTGGATTATTCAAATATTATTANCGTAAATAACCATGTAGCAACCTGCAACTTGGATTTAATTTGCATTAGCTCTTTTTGGATTATTCAAATATTATTAAAAAAATTGCACTGTCATCCCTAGCCATGAAACAATTTAATTTTTATTCTCAAGTCAAAGTTATTAAATAAAAAAAATAACATTTATTAATTCCTCAGTATATTTCAGTGTACGCACCTATCTCGCTCTCTCTCTCTCTCTATCCCTCTCTCTCTCTCTTCAACATATTAAAGTTTTTTTTGTAATCCTATATAACATATGCTACATTTTTACAAATAAAGAATATGTATTGTTTAAAAGATAATGCAGACTAATAAGTTAACGGTGAAATTGAGTGATCTGACGAAGAAATATCCCCCTCTCCCAACCACAGCACCGTCAACAACCCCCTTTTGCGTGGGAAAAAACAACTTATCAGTTAACAATCTAGAACGTTTCCCACCGGGAATCGAACAACGACTCGTCATGGTGGCAAGCCGCCACACTACACCAGTGTGTCTCCGCGGTCGCCCGGAGCTGCTATCTCCCTCTAGTCCTGCGTGCGACGAAAGGCGCAGGGGATCAGTATCTACTCTGACAAAATTCACATACTATGAGTGTGCCACACACACGCACACACACATGCACGCGCACTTGATTCAAAATTATGTTTTTTCAATAGAAACTATGAAGGGGGTTGGGGAAACTCGAGTTTTAATACCAATTAATAAAAATACAGCAACTTTATGTCAACGTTTTTTTTCCTAATGAGTGGGTACATTTTTTTTCCTGTACACAAATTTCTATCGTATTTTATATTCTCCAGGAACAAACAAATCAAGATAACGGGAAAATTCATTTTAAATTCATGAGGCGAGTCTTAATATTTTACGATATTCCACTCTTGCAAAAAAAATTCACGCCACAGATTAATGAATTTAAGTTTAAAGAACGATAATACTTTTTCTTGTAAGAAAAACTGTACAGTATAAGTATATAAAATGCATAAGTGAATTATCTCTGATGTCATGGACAGATGGTAAGAGACAGTTAAATGAAAAAGTACTACACTCACTACCATATGCGTACAAAGAAACATAAATATATATATATATTTATTTATATTATATTCACAATATTAAAATGTAAATGTTGCGATACACAAAGTTAACAGTTTGCATACCTCGCTATGCAGCTGTAGATCGATCAGCCATACACGATGCAAGGGCCGGGATGCAAGGGCAGTTCCTCACCTCTGGGTGTCAAATCTGAAGCCGTTTTACTCTCCCTTCTCCACGAACAAAATTAATAAAGTAATCATAAAGGGCTGATGCGATGCACTACAATGAGATGTGATTGTTATTTTGCATCCGCAACTTCATACTCACAATCACACATAGACATGGGTTCTGTATCAATGTCGGGCATCCGACCAGGGTTTAAAGTCTATTCTTGGTGGTTCGAATGCTTATCCCCCAACGGAAATACAAAGGGCAATCGTNTAAAGTAATCATAAAGGGCTGATGCGATGCACTACAATGAGATGTGATTGTTATTTTGCATCCGCAACTTCATACACACAATCACACATAGACATGGGTTCTGTATCAATGTCGGACNAATCACACATAGACATGGGTTCTGTATCAATGTCGGACATCCGACCAGGGTTTAAAGTCTATTCTTGGTGGTTCGAATGCTTATCCCCCAACGGAAATACAAAGGGCAATCGTGCTAAATTCCAGTGATTCTGTACTTGGTTTCCAGATACTAGTACTGAGGTAATTGTTTCTCGGCAGTTCTTCGAACCGTGCATCAGTAATTTTGATTGAGGGAGGGGATGGGGTTTCGCTTCTGACGTCTCCATGATTATTGATGAATGTTTTACTGCCGTTCCCTCAATGGTGTCTGCATTGTTCTGTGTCTGCGGGGGTATTTTTAAAGTAAACATTAATATATTTTATTGTTGGTCCTGACATTTAGTATGTATTTTTCCTTGTAAGGGACTTCGGAAGACACATGTTTATTGGCATCTATACAGATATGTGCCTGTGTGGGCATTTTTCTGTATTTGTTAATGTTTTTCAGCATTTTTATTGTCATTTTGTTTGTATTTTACGATGGTGGGGTGTTTATTTCTGAATCTCTCTGCCAAATTTTTCTGTATTTGTTTATATGTTTGGTCGTTGGTTATTTATTTTTTCATCGTTGATCTTTTCATTCTTTTATTTTTTTTCGTTGTTGGTTATAAAATTTTTCATCTTTGGTCCCGAATAATTGTTTCTATTTTTCATTGGTGGGGTGTGGACCTATACTTCTGTATCTTTCGACGAATTTATCTTTATTTGTTAATATTTTTCGCCTTTGGTAATTGCCATTTTAATGTATTGGTCTTTGGTGGGCTGTTTACTTCCGCTTCTTCGGTCGACATTAATATTTTCATAGGTTGAATTATAATTTACCTTTAAATGGAGAGATATGATGAAGTTGTGTCACTTTTTTCGTTGTTAAGAGTATCTGAAGTTATTTTCTTCATTTGTTCAGCATTGAGTATTCAACCTATTTTCAATCGGTGGTGTCAAGAAAATTTCGCTGTAGTTTATATGTTTAAGTCAATGTTATGTGCATTAGGCTCGTTTTGTTAAACTGAGGTTTTCAATGTTGGCATTTACCATCCTCTTAGCAGCTGTCACTTACAAATGTTGTGTGCAAAAGCATCATCGTATTAGGGCGTGCGTGTTTGGAACCCACCTACACCATACGAAGATAATCCGTATGACAAAAATCATATAAAACCTTTTTTAATAACCTCTGTATTATGTTGTGCTCGGTCCCAGAATCCGAGGATCTGCTCACATGGACTGATCAAAGCCTTATGGTCGGTAAGAGCTAGGTAGACAATGCATGTCCACGGGATATGTAGGTGTAAAGACGGAGGCGTAAATAAAGGATGAAAACATACACATGGAGTGTGAGCAGTGGGTCCTATACCTGGCTGAAGTTACAACGGTTTACTGGTGAAAGCGGCACATTTAGGTAAGACCAGGTGGGTTTATGTGACATGTGTGTTGCTATATAATCAGCTAGAGCCACGAAAGTGAGCTCAGTTTGATGGCAGACGTCATGGAGAGAAGATCGTATCTAGAAGTTATTATATTTGGAATACTCCATGGACAGCCTCCCAGCAGCGCCATCGACTTCAGCGATATCTCTGACTGTTACAGCAGCTGCTTCACATGTTACTGCAGCACCACTTATCTGACAGAGACGTCTGATTCTTTGACTGCCGCATTCTCTACAGAGTTCGTCCCATCGGCTGAACCATCCTCGGCAGAGAAATTGTGTCTTTGCAGCTACTGCGACAAGGTATTTTCGCACCAACAAATTGCGCGTAGTCAAGATACTNGGCAGAGAAATTGTGTCTTTGCAGCTACTGCGACAAGGTATTTTCGCACCAACAAATTGCGCGTAGTCAAGATACTAATGGAAGTATGAAGAATCCGAACTGTATAAGACATATTTACTTCATATAAGTGTTGATGTTCTACCATAATGACCTTTTCTGCATACATATAATATCGTGTAAAGTTAAAACTGCGTGGTTCATTGATTCTTCAGTGCCCGTTCTGTAAGAAAGCGTTACTGCAAACTTAATCATTGCTGTGAAAAACTGTAATAACTATCGTTTCTCTATTCCTTCCCCGACTCCATCATCTTCTTATGAACCATCGACATCAGTTTTTGTACTAACAGCCTATCGGTTTCGCTTTTGCTGCATGGAGTTAACATTGAATCTCACCCTGCACTGCCATAAATTTCACGAGTGTACGAATGCTTTTTTCTTTTATAACTGGGATGAGTTGACTCGAATACTATGAAACAAAAACAGAGAATGAAGAAGTTTTAGATTTTGCCGAATAAAATATGTTTTGGAAATAATTGCGAGATTCATTAATTCCTTGATTTCCCAATAAAAGTTTGCAATTTAAAATACAATATTAATTATACGAACCCAAAAAATTGTATACGGTGCAATGGTACATTAATTTTTATTAAAATGAAAAATTTCTCTTTATTTTAATCTGTCTTAAAGTTTTTTATTAAATTTTTTTATTAATTTTATAAATTATGCATGTAGGCATACCGCTAGCTGGAACATTTTCATTTTTAATAGTGTAAAATATAACAAGTTTTTCTTTATGTCTACAAACAAGTCTGAGTTCTTTCATATCGCCTAGCAGTTTAAATGAGAGAGTGGGCGGATGCCGACAGCTCACCTGGTGGCGAAATCGAAAATTAGCGATACCTAGACATTGAAAATAGATTCTAATATGGTGGGTGCCGCAGCAAAACCCATATATTAAAAACATAATAAATAACATTTCCGCCTCGTTGCTAAATCGCTAGCTCTTCTTGTGATGAAATCGAGAAAATGGTGTCACTAAGGTCTTGCAACTGAAAAAAAAATTACCAACGAAAAAGGTTAACATTTATGCTTATGACGGAATATATGTAGTAGAGAGGAGAGGTGATAAAGGGAACATAAAAAGGTGAGCAATTCTTGGTGGGGGTCAGTCGTCTTCTGGACGTGGTGCTTAGTGTGTTCTCTGGAAATGGAAATATTTTATAATAACTTTTTAATAATACATTCTTACAATTTTAGCAATTGTTATACATTTTTAAATTTAATTTGAATTATAATTATTATATGTTTTAAAATTATTTGGATTTTTTATAAAAATTGTAATAATTAGGGTTTTTGGGTTTTTGAGGTCAAAGGTAACCAAGGTCAAGGTAATATATCCGATATGGCAGAAAAGACGGCCGCCGGGGGACCAGAATGACAGCATGATCATCTCCGTGCTCCGATGCAAGATACTGTTGCCCCTATCTTCCCGAATAATTCTACTGACAGTATGTGCATGCTTTTTGTCACATTCAAAATTTTTTGTTGGATTTTTTATTTAGTTATTTATTTCTGTAATTCGCTTAACATTTTAGCAACACACTAAAATATTTGTCCTTTAAAAGATCTCTGCAGTTATCACAAATGACTATCCGGTGTCGACGAAATTTTTTATCCTATATTTAAAACCATATCCACTTACTTGAAGTTAAAAAACGAAACATTGTGTCAGACTTAATTATCTTTGCATAAATTGGACGCTTCTTATTTGCGATAGATCATAATTATTTTCTACCTGCTTGGAATATATCTGCACTTTATTACAAGGAACAAGGAAACCAGCATTTGGGGAAAAATTTTCTTCTGCAGATATAATGCTTCAGTTTGGAAATCGGCCACCTTGCAACANAGGAAACCAGCATTTGGGGAAAAATTTTCTTCTGCAGATATAATGCTTCAGTTTGGAAATCGGCCACCTTGCAACAGAATCTTTTAAATTTTCTAGCTTTCATGGGACATATATCAGGCTTGGTGTCTACATGACGCCTCCTGGCACTAACACAAGGTAGATGACATATAACACTTGTATGCTAGTCACCCATGTTCATGTCCACATGTTGAGTGAATGCCTCAGTTGAGGACTTACTTCCAAGCTAGCTTAGCTGAGCAAATACCACATCTGTCTGGACCACAGAAATTCTAGTCATCTTCACACACAGACATGTTACACCCNGCTTAGCTGAGCAAATACCACATCTGTCTGGACCACAGAAATTCTAGTCATCTTCACACACAGACATGTTACACCCGAACACCCATTACTGTCTCTCAGGAACCAGAATACCTTGAGTAGACAATGTAAAATAATAACATGTCACTCTCGACATAAATTCAACTTCAGCACTGTACCTATATTGACACAGTCACCTCAAATAGCAAGCTAAGCCATGATGAAACTCACCCATTCAATGCTTGTCGTCTGGATAATTCGTTGACCTTTTCTTACCTTTTTCGGTACTTTAATTATCTAATTTTCATTGGTGTTTTACCCACCTTCGTCTACTCACACACATCACCATATTTTCACTCCATCTCAAACTCAAACTGCATTTACCCGCAATCAGGTGACAAGTACTCGACCAGATGCGATTCTCACTACCACCACACCACAGCCGAAATCTCAGAAATCTTGTATAAATTTTCGTCGTCTGTATGCTTCGAGGAGTAGTTTGCTCTTGCCAAACCACAAGCACCGACCACCTATTAATGATCATCATTACTGTTCACACTCAAGCACAAGAGGTAAGAAAGGTTGGGCAGAAGAGATGAAGACGATGTCTTCACCAGGTCTAGCGGATTATAACAATGGTCATGACCAAGGGGGGGAATCTAACACCTCAATTATCTATGTTTTTCTCTCCTAATTATAAATCACAAAATTAGTAGTCTTTAAACCGAGAAGAAACAAGTATAATGAAGTCCCCAAAAATGAACCAGTTATAGTTTGCAAAAAATAGCATGCCACAGTCTATCAACTAAAGCACATTCCTCTAAACACACAACTGAAAGTTCCCCGACCAATAGCCAGCATCCATCCTCCTACCCCGGAGAGATGCCTAATCCAAGCTGCAACCCTTCCTTTCACACACCTCTCCGCAAAACTAGTCGGTAAGACTTCCACTGAAATGTTGATAATTCTATATAATGTCTTCAGATCGGTAGTGAACATTAAATATAATATGGATAATTCCATTGCTTCTTGACTATTGACGCCCTCAGTGGCTCAGGTGCTTACACGAGTAAACACAGTTGACACCTCCTTGGTTCCACTGCTTGGACCGCATGCTGTTGTCTCCCGTGTTTATGAAAATATAATACTAGTGTTTTATTTAAGCTATTTATTANACTGCTTGGACCGCATGCTGTTGTCTCCCGTGTTTATGAAAATATAATACTAGTGTTTTATTTAAGCTATTTATTAACTGTAAAATGAGGTATACGATGTAGGTGTTTTTAACCAAATTAACTCCAATCTTCGGTTTTCTCATTATAAAGGGACACGTTCCTGTCTGTTTTTCAGTATGCCTTCATATGTGAGCTGTAAAGTANTCTTCGGTTTTCTCATTATAAAGGGACACGTTCCTGTCTGTTTTTCAGTATGCCTTCATATGTGAGCTGTAAAGTATGGCTATTGATACAACATTATTCCACTTAAACTACTGTGCTAATCTAATTCTGGGCTCATTTACTGAGTTAGTTTAGGATTTATATTAAATTTGAAATAAGGCATTATAAGAAGATCATATATAAACACTAACATCAAACGACACACACATATCTCCTTCTGCTGTTTGGTATACTTCCGCGAATAGAAACTTATCTGTTTAAGATGATGACTGACTCTTTAACGAAAAATGAGACGATAATGGGAATAAACATCGCACGGGCTGTGGCCATACTAACAGAGCGGTTGTTTTAGAAACGTAAAAGGAAAAAAAACATTCCCGCTGAAAAGTTTTATACTTTTTCGCCTGGTGAGAACAATTTGAATAATGCGTCCTTCATTAACCAAACGCCGAGAAACAATCGACGCTCTGCAAAATAAATATTACCTCTTGACATGTCTTTTCAATAAGAGAAAATTACTTGGGTGTTTTCGTGTCAGCAGGAATATAGTACGAAGGTACAAATTACTACACAGAATGATGCAATTTCGTAAAGGAAATCGATGACGTGACGGGAACGAAGCAGAATGTCTGACGAACAGAGAGGGTCAGAAGTATTATAGTCCACAGCACAAGAGCACAAGCTCTGCCAAGTTGGTCNTCTGACGAACAGAGAGGGTCAGAAGTATTATAGTCCACAGCACAAGAGCACAAGCTCTGCCAAGTTGGTCTCGACTGAACTTAAAATTTAGGGAAGCTATTTGTTGGTAAGTTATAGTTTTATTGTCATTATTTTTGGAAATGCAGTTTCATTCGTGGTAATTATAGAGGCCTGGTTCTGGTGAAGCACAGAGCAGTATGCTGATGTTGTGACAATTTATAAGAGCAAACATCTGAAATGCCAGGAGGTATCGAAGTGAAAAAGTCCACGATTTATTTACTGTCATTTGCAAAGACCCTTCAGCCAGTAAAAAGACAGTGGAAATAAAAAAATTATATTCTGCTTCTTTAAAAACATTAAAGATGACAATAACTTTTCTATTTTCCTTTTTAAACTATGTTACTTATAAATCTCTACCACACAAAAATAATGTTAATTTATATTTCTGGGAATGGTTGAACGTGAGGTTACTATATTCACTGTAAACCACAATTTTTTATTTAAACGTAATTTGTATACGTCTCTTATGTATACGGAATTCTTGGTGAACCGAGTCTTAAAAGGTATATATATTGTCTCCGAGGCCTAGCAGCGCGGTTGAGCTAAGAATGACCCAGGCAACACGTCTCCTTTATGCCACATGTACGTCTTCATCTATGGCATATTTGAGGAACTAATACCTCTTCATGGAAACAAATTATCATATTGCACAATGCTAAATGTACGTCAAGGTCAAAAGTCAATACAATGAATATTAACTCAATTTAACTATAAAAATTGTTTTAAAAATATAAAAGAAAATATTTTAAAAAGTGTTTATTATCGCAGTAACAAAGAAAAAAATATTAAATTGCATAAAACTCTTTTAAAATACATATTAAGCCTAGTTTCCGAAAGAAGGAAATGACAATGAGATCACTTTCGTCTAAAAAAAAAACACATGAAATGCAACACAGTGTTTATTTTCAACGTCGTCGCTAAATGCCTTTTTACAGCAATGTTTATAATAATTGCTCAAAATTACTACCATCGACAGTAATGCAAGCTTGGTAGCATCGGTAGAGTGATGCTGATGCTGATGTAGCAGGTCACTGGCGCACCGTTTGACTGCCCTTAACTATCGCCACCATTGTCAGCCAATCACGCCATATGTAGAGGTAGGCAAGCATGCGTGACTGTTGGTGGATGCATTTCCAACAACTGTTTTACATATTCTGTACGGAATCACTCTTTGCGTATGCTGCTAATGAACATTTCATGTTTCCGTTAATGTGTTATGTTTTTGTGTTTGTGCATCAACGCGTCACTTCCACCCATATATTCCTATACAATAATTGTTTGTTTTTGTGAGCTCTACCACACCTCAGTGTTTGTCCCATGATTTTAGAATCAAACTGTGTATCACNAATAATTGTTTGTTTTTGTGAGCTCTACCACACCTCAGTGTTTGTCCCATGATTTTAGAATCAAACTGTGTATCACTGAAAAAATCTAAATTTGGTGCATAAAGGAGAGTCCAAAGTTAATTAATGTCTCAGTATGAAATTATAACGTTCTGGAACATCGAAAAGTCCTAGAAATGAAAGTGACTTCACACAAGCCCATACAAAAATGTCGAGGAATACCGGCATAAGTGTGCTTACTGTTTGCAGNGAAATGAAAGTGACTTCACACAAGCCCATACAAAAATGTCGAGGAATACCGGCATAAGTGTGCTTACTGTTTGCAGGCAGTCGATAGTGGTTTTCGGGGAGGGAAAACCTACAATTACTGTGTTTGTGAAGTACCAGCCCAGACGCCACATTTATGGCCTGAGCTATGTGAAGTATCTGAGCATCGCCTACACATCTTTACGTCTATACAGCAGTACCGTGTTCCTGTGACGACACTCATAGAGAGGATCTACCGCACTTCTGTGACACTCCTGGTCTGAAGGTTTGTGGCTACAATATTTATGTACCTTCACTTCTCTGTCTAGAGATATAAGGCAGTGATAATACATTAGACTTGTAATTTGGTCCAGGGTTCGATTCTCAATACGAAAATACTGGTTTTTCTATTCTATTTTCTTCCATATAATTCCAGGTGATGTTCGTATGGCCAAGAGCATCTAAATTCGTGATCATAGGAGTCACAAACAGTTATCTACTAAATTTAAAAAAAGGTTACAACTCCACATTTATACATAGGGGATTGTGATGTTTTGTGTACTCTGTTGTCCAACGTTTGTGAATGTATTATATGCACTTTTTTACTGTTAAGACTGGCTTGATATGCCATAATAATTTAGAAAAAACGTTGAACACAAAGAGTTAAATGCTAAAAAAACCACCAAGCCCAAACAGCTGTAAAATTTTTGTAAAGCAATGACGTAGTATTAGAAAACTTAAAGAAATTGTAAAATATCTAAATACTACTGCTTATTCTGAAAGTAAGTGAACTGCACCGAAAAGAGTTTTTCTATTGTCGACATATTGTATATAAGTACCCGGCTTGGCCGCAAACCATTCAAGTCAGGTATCCTTACTAATTTGGATATGTGTATCGAGTTTGGTGAAATCCGGTTCACCCATTGGAAAATTTAAAGGGTGGGATACACTGTTTTTCATATCTGGCTATTTAAAAAAAAAGTCGACCAAAAATGCATTTCTAAAATCAACGCTTACATGATTCACTGTCATAATAAAAAATTTGTTTTAATTCGGTGTGTAGGTTGCATGGTTCCCGAGATAGGACAATTTACCGTTTCTATAATATAGAATTCCTACAGCAAATCTTTTGTTACGTCTCGAAAACTACTTCAGTACCTAATATCGCCAAATTTGGCACGTATGTAATAGTATAGTATTTCATGTAATAGTATGAAATAAAAAGATAAATGACACTTACTTTTTAAATGTGGCAATAAAATATTTTAGCTTTATTTGGTATAAACCAGATTTGAATGCTGGCAGTATGTATTACACTTATCATTCACGCAATAAAATAAGCACATTTATCAACCATTTTTAAGAAAGTTTAACATGAATTATAAAGTTTTTATGTCGTATCATGAGAGACAATTTATCGATTCCTAGGAAATTGAGAAAACACTTAGAACTGCGGCAGGTAATGCAAATTGGTATGTTTTAATTATGAGGGACACTTATTTTCAAAATGGCGGCTCTGCTAGTTTAGGTTTGTATGTGTTATCGTCTAAACAATGCTATTTACTACAATGTCATACTTTATACTGTCATTATATATTACAACACTCAAATGTGTCCACATAAAGTGTCTTTTGCTCACCTTTTTTAAAAAAGCATCACTTGAAAAATTTAAATTTATACATAGTATGTTTCAAAAACAGAACAGATTTCTAACAAATTTGGGAATCAACAGGATCTATGACATATTATAACAAAAGCTAAGTTTTAACTGGGTGGACACTTATTTTCAAAATGATGGCCACAACATCCTTCTAGCTGAGTATGTTATATCTACGAAACTAATTTAAATTTAACCCTATCATTTCTCCGGCATTTTTTAATACACCTCCAACATGAAAACGTAAAGTTTTTTTTGTCTTATCTCTGAAAAACAACAATGGTACTATTATTTAATTTTTACTATCGCAAGTCATATGATTTTATTTTATACGTTCCATAAACATATTTTTTTAAATAGTGACCATAAAACCTTTAACCTAACTGTGCTTAATCTACAAAGCTATGTAACAGATTAAACCTTAACTTTGTTTATTGGCACATTCTATAACAATCATTAATGTTCTAATATGCAAGCATTTTGTCCTTCTTTTATGAGAATCGAAATTTTAAAAAAATTGAGATTTTTATCCCACATCTCGGAGACCAATCAACCCTATTCCCACCAAATTTTTCACATAAGTGGTTCTACTGTAGTGTGTATAAACCAACATAATTTTATTCCGTCAGAGCTATTTTAAAGTNAATTTTTCACATAAGTGGTTCTACTGTAGTGTGTATAAACCAACATAATTTTATTCCGTCAGAGCTATTTTAAAGGTTGTTAATATAAATAATTTGGATTAATATGTTATATCTGTGAAACAATTAATAATATTTCAACCAAATTTTGTACATAATTTGTGAAAACTAGAAGCATCAATTATTCATAAAAAGATTTTTTTCCCGTATTTTTTGTAAANAATTTTTCACATAAGTTGTTCTACTGTAGTGTGTATAAACCAACATAATTTTATTCCGTCAGAGCTATTTTAAAGTTTGTTAATATAAATAATTTGGATTAATATGTTATATCTGTGAAACAATTAATAATAATTCAACCTAATTTTGTACATAATTTGTGAAAACTAGAAGCATCAATTATTCATAAAAAGATTTTTTTCCCGTATTTTTTGTAAAACCTTTTTATTTGAGAAAATTTAACATTTTGCCAAATTTCAGGAAAAATTTATTTTCCTAAAATATTGCACACAATTAGAGCTACAGAAGGCTATGTAAAGTAGAGTGATTTAGGCGAGGTCAGTCATAGATTTTTTAAATAGCAGCCATAGAAATATTTAGATAATTGTGGCATATCTATTAAACAATTTATATAAATTCAGCCAAAATTTTATGCTGAGATTTTCTTTTATTATTATTGCATTCATAAGCTTTTTTAAGCGATTTAGAAGATAGCACCGACTGAGAATATAAGGTTTTAGTGCTATATCTTGGTGACAAATCAATCAATTCCATGATGCTGAATATGTCAACTATTCCTGTTAAAACTGACACGATTTTTTTTTACCTGAAATGCTATAATAATTTCGAAAAAACGTTGATGACAATAGTGAAATTTTAAAAACAGCCGCCAAGGAAAACCGTTAAAATATTTTTTTAATGCAATGACCTAGTATCAGGAAACGAAAAGTAATTGTAAAATATCGAAATATTACTTATTACGAAAGTAAGTGAACCCCTCCGAAAAGGGTTTTTCAATTCCAGACATTTTGAATGTAAGTCTCCTGTTTGGTCGAAAACCATTAAGGCAGGTGTCCTTACTAATCGGGGTATGTGTATCGAGTTTGGTGAAATCTCGTTCCTACATTCGAAAATTTAAAGGGTGGTATATACTTTTTTTCTTGTTATCTTCCAAACGGTTCACAAAAAAATCATTTCTAAAATCAACGCCCACATGATGCACTGTCAACATACAAAATTAGGTTCAGATCGGTGTGTAGGTTGCATGTTTCCCGAGATAGGACATATCACTGTTTCTATTATCTATAATTGTTATAGAAAATCTTATTTTATATCTGGAAAATTAAATAATAACCCATTAGTGTCAAATTTGGAACGTATTAAACACTATGGTATTCCATGTAAACGTATGGAATTCAAATTGAAAAGGCACTTATTTTCGAAATGTGGCTATAAAATATTTTATGTTTATTTCGTACAACTACGACAAATTGCGGCCCCTATTTGAATGATGGCAGAATGTATTACATGTATCGTACATACAATGAAATAAAGAATTTGGTCAACCATTTTGTAAGAAATGTTCATATGAATTAATAAAGTTTTTATGCCGTATCTTGGGAAACTATTTATCGATCCCTTCGAAATAAGGCGAACAAGTATGACTGCGGCAGGCGATGAGTTGAGCATACAAAATTCATACTCTCCGTGGATAAAAGCTTTTGTGTCCAAAATTAAGTCTCATTTGTCCACCATTTTTAAGATAGCATTCCATGACAAATTAAAATTTTTACATCATATATCTTGAAAAAAAAAAAAAAAAGTTTCTTCCGAATTTCGCACACAATTAGTCCTATGATATACCATTACAACTGAAAAGTTTTAAGTGGCTGGACACTCATTTTCAAAATGGTGGTAACATAAACCTTTAAGTTCAATATGTTATATCAACGAAACTAATTTCAAGTGAACTTGGCATGCTTGTAACTATTATGTACATCAAATTTGTATAAGAAAGGCTTCATCGTTTCTCCCCCATTTTGTAAGACACGCCGACATTAAAAAGTATTTTGGTTTGTCGTATCTCCAAATAACCAGCGACGGTATTTTTTTTAATTGGTGCTATACAATTATTTTCAAAATGGTGGCTTTAAAAATGTTTTAACTTACTCTGCTCTACCCACGAAACCATTTGGCCGATTAAACCTAAATTTTTTATACTGGCAGTATCTATGATAATCATCTAATATACTTATACATAATCATATATCCTCCTTTTATGAAAATCGTCAATTAAAAAAACTGAGGTTTTATGCCACATCTCGAGGACAAATACACCGATTCCCACCACATTTCTCATGCAAGAAGTGCTACCGTAGGATGTGTAAACCAACATGTTTTAATTGCGTTAGACCCATTTTAATGTTGTTTATGTAAGACATTTTGATTAATATTTGATATCTTTGAAACAATTCAACAAAATTCAACCAAATTTTGAACATAAATTGTGTTAACTAGAATATTTAATTCTGCATAAAGAAATCATATTTTCCCGTTATTTTTATAAAACAGTTTCAGTTGAGAATATTAAACGTTTCTCAATTTTTCCGAAACAATTTATTTTTCCTCCAAATATTGCACACCTTTAAAGCAGCAGAAGGCTATAAAAAGTTACATGATTTATGAGCGGTCAGGCATTGGTTTTTAAAATGGCAGCCATGTAAATATTTTGATAATTGTGGCGTATATTTTCAATAAATTTGCCAAATTCAATCAAATTTTTATGCTGAGATTTTCTGTTATTATCGTTGTATACATAACCTCTTTTTTACGTCATTTGGAAGGAAGCACCCTTTGAGAATACAAGGTTTTAATGCGATATCTTGGGGAGAAATAAATCGATTACCATCAAATTATTCATAAAATATGCGCTACGGCAGGCTTTCTAGACTTACTTGATTTAAGTGGCTCAGACACTTAATATCAAAATGATGGTTATTTAAATATTTCAGATGAACAATTGTTACGAACTAGCTTTTCAGCAAATTCGTACTTGAAAGTTGCTAGGGGCGTAGCTCAATAATGACTCATTATTCGGTAGAGCACATAAGTATAAGATGAATTTGATTACATGAAGATTATGCAGTTGCTTTTTAAATGACTATTGATCGGGGATCTTTAAATTGAATACCAAGATGATAATTCATTTCATTTCATTCACGCCATTTTATCTGAATATTATGCTCCGAATCCGTCCCCATGTGATTCAATTGATTGCACTCTATCTTATTTTTATGAGGTTTTCGGTGTTCGAGTTCTGAGCAATAGACGTGTGTATTTGTAACTGTCTCGGTAGTTTTGCACTAGTTTTTGATTTCATCTTCATCACTAATAAATAATAATGCTGTCAACAAGACATCAAAACCTTCCTGCAATCTAAATTTTTAAGAACTTCATAAAAAATATTTTGCACACATGTATAGCAAAGCAAGTTGGCTCATTAATTATATCAGTAAACTATTGTTTAAATAACCGCACATATAAATATTCTACTGTTATATGTTATATCTACCATACAATTTGACCAATTTCAAGAAAACTTTGTATGCTTAAAATATATGTACGGTATCCGATATAGCAAAACACAGAAATATATTTGTAGAAATTTTGTAAGATAATGCCACAAGAAAAAATAAAACTTTCATGTCGTAGATCTGGAAATTAATAACCGAATCTACAAAAATTNGTAAGATAATGCCACAAGAAAAAATAAAACTTTCATGTCGTAGATCTGGAAATTAATAACCGAATCTACAAAAATGGGGAAACAAAAGCAAAATATTAGGCTATATTAATACTAATGTTTTATGAAGGTCAGACATTTATTTTTTAAATAGCCAATGTATAATCATTTTAGCAGTAGTACGCTAAATCTATGAAACTTTTTATGCAAATTCTAATTTACTTTGTATGATGGCAGTATCTAATGAAACCATCATATATACATTGAGCCCCTTTGTCCGCTATTGTGTAANAATTTACTTTGTATGATGGCAGTATCTAATGAAACCATCATATATACATTGAGCCCCTTTGTCCGCTATTGTGTAAGATAGTACTATGTAAATATATAACCGAGTGAATTGGTTATCGCCGTGTAAGGTACTCTATAATAATGTTCGCTAGAATGTGGTTGAACAAAAAATTTTACCTTTACTCTTCGATCGAAGAGTGCGATGAGATTTGTTCGTTATCAACACCCCGGTATGGTAAATGAATCAAGTTTCTTTGTATTTAGAGCCACGGAAATTATTTTAAACAGTGAAGTTATACTTAAGCTCCAGATTACTCGAATCAGACTTCCATGAAATTTTCACATATCGTCTAGTGGCTTTTTATTTTATGCAGACTGCTTGGAACAGTTACATATTTTATGTGTAAAATTTCGTGTGGAAATCTGCACAAGGTTAAAGTTTATAAAAATTAACTCATATTTAATTTAAAAGAACGACTTATCTAATAAATTAACTTCAAATAGAGCCATTTTGAAAAAAAAAACATTAATTTATATTGATGTAAAAAAATGTTATGTCTGTTTACTAAATTCAAGAACTCAAGATAAGCAAGCAATTTATTAAGGGTTTATTTAATGGTTAAAAGTCTTTAAGTAAAACGCACAACGTAAAAACTTATATAATGTAGTTGTTCTAATGATATTATTGAAAATAACAATATTTAATGTTAAAGAAGGAAAAAGTATCGGACTATAATTTCGGAAAATTATGAATACGTAGAAATTTTTATTATATATATATATATTGAATACTGGAAAAGAACAGAACACATGTCATGTTCAAATCGCAATCGGCGATATTTTTCGAATGTTTAATTAAAATTTGATTGGTTTGCAAAATTTATTTAGCATTGCATTGAAATATTGCTTATTTATATAATTATGTTTGCTTAGTTATAAATTATAATGAGTTACCAACAATATATTANTTTGATTGGTTTGCAAAATTTATTTAGCATTGCATTGAAATATTGCTTATTTATATAATTATGTTTGCTTAGTTATAAATTATAATGAGTTACCAACAATATATTACAGGTGCTTTTTTCGCATTTGGCAGTTCGTACAGCTGAATAATGAAATGGTTAATCAAAGCTGTTCACAAACGGAACGCATTATTAGCATGCTTATAATATTAACACATCTTACAAAAACATGACAGTTAATAAGTCATTAAAACAGTATAACCATAGAAAATTTATAATTACTCAAATCCTTTACAACACAGCCCAAACAAACTCTGTTAAGTAATTTATTATTTTATAAACAAAAATTCAATGCTGTATAACACTGACTCCTGACAAGACTGACACTACATGCTGAACAATCGCTCCACTTGCTCCGAAATTGCTCTAAACACTCCACAATCGCTCCACATGCTCCACAATCAGTTCCTGAAGACTCACGCCTGCCAACTGACTCCTTCCACAAGAGTCAGAGACTGGCTCCTGCATGTGAAATCTAAGTAACTGCACATAATTTTCCAGTTGCAATCACGTGGCAACTCGTTGATTGGCTGGTCAATGCCCGAATAATTTCTTATCATTGTGTAATATGATTGGTTAATATAAAAATACATTATAGGGGTTGCATATGGGTATATTATAAACGGCAGTTGACATGAAAGGTAGATCAGCTGGTGAAATCTATTATAAAATAGACTCATTTAGGCATGGCGCCGGCAGCACCATATACTTCTCCGGAAGGGAAACCAACAGCAGTGTCGCCATCGATGACTTCATCAAGGATTTGTTGCGGTTACTGTGACAAGACATTTGTATACAGCCAAAGCACGAGGAAGCATGAAAAAACTACTTGTGTGGAGGGTCCTTCCCGGTCTATGCAATGATGTGACAAATGTAAACATATGTTCAAACGCGGTGATAACCGAAATATGCGCAAGAAGAACTGTAAAGTTCAAGTTGTTATAGTTATGAAATGATCTGTACAAGCAGTTGGCAGAACAACATCTAATGTATTCTACTGTAAACAATCAGCTTTCAAGGGTAGTTAAAAATATTATGTGATTGGGAATAACGTTTTAAGTACAAGAAACATATGTACATACCTTCACCACATTAAGCGAAATATAATCAATCACATAATAGAAGAAGTCGAAGAAGTACCCTTAAAATGCAATGTTTGGCTGGGGTGTACCTACTGAAAGCCACAACATTTTGGATGAAGCCATTAGTCGNAGTACCCTTAAAATGCAATGTTTGGCTGGGGTGTACCTACTGAAAGCCACAACATTTTGGATGAAGCCATTAGTCGGCGAGCATTAAAAACTACGAACGAAGAAAAATTGATAATATTCCAAGGACTGTGCAGGTCTTGAAATATAACTTTTTTCGCCAAGAAAATTATAGGGAAAAGGGTTCTTGTTGGGCACTTCCTAGCGTAGTCTGTGTTGAGCTGCGTATAAGGAGATTATATTCACTTATTTATAAGTGAGCATGAAGCTGTAGAAACACTTAGCGAATGGTTTGCTGAATGTAGGGATTCCGTCTTCATGTTTGTTATCAGAAGTATACATTTATATATGATTTCTTTGAAAAAAGGTTTTATTTCTCTCTGGTGTTGTTGTACTTTTCCTAGCATGCCTACATTCCTGATAAAGAGAATGCGATAGCTATGGTTTTTGTTACAACATGATAGTACTGTAGGTGAGCAGGATAAAAACAAGAAGATACTTATATTAAAAATAAGTTTATTTTCCTCAACTTTAATGCAATTAATATTTAAATAAATTCTTCAAAGCTGAGATGATATGTAGGACTTGTATTCCCTTTGAAAGCAATATTATTAGACTTGAAACCAGAAACGTATGCAACAGTAGTGAGACAATAACTAATAAACATGTGCCTTTTTTGTGACTTGATTTCAGAAAACCTCATACAATAAGCAATCGCGCAATGCGTTGTACTAAAAAGGTCAGATTCGAAGCATCAACTATGGATTTAATCAGTCTAACATTTCGAATGATAGGGTTTGCTAACCTTACATATTTAGAGGGCCATCATTTTGAAAGTATGTGCCTTACATAATTAAAACTTTCCTGTTTACTATCTGCAACAGTGCTACTTGTTTACCAAGTTTGGGAGTAATATGTCAATTTCTTACAGAGATATGACATAACAACTTAATGTAAAGAGCGGGTGGCGTAACACACACTCAGACAAACACCCATACCAACATAAACACAGACACATACTGGAAAGTGATCTCATAAATCTTTTTTCTCCTTCAGAAAGAAGGCTAAAATCCAAATAAAATTAGGAGTCGAAATATGATGATTTGAAAGTAACTACTAAAATATGAATTTTGTAGATCCATTCCTGGTTGCGCACAATCAACTATATGGTAATAAAGGTATGATGTTGAACCGAACTGCCCAGAAATCAAGAATTAAATGTCATCGGAATACATTGTAAGCATATTCTATGCAACATCCATGAGAACATGCTTTGGAAGTGGTAGAAATTTCAACCTGAGGTTTGATGGGAAGGGAGGGTGAAGGTTGAGTCGGGCTCGACCAGATATGCTTCAGGGCAGTGTATGACGAAAAGAGGTCATACATTGAAAATAGAATTGAATATGGCTGCTGTCCGGCGGCTTAATGAATAAATAATACACTAGCACAACGTATGCTTTAAATTAGGATCAGAGACGGCCTCCTACAGTGGTACAAATAAATTACAAAAGAAAAAGACAAGATGACTGTCAGACGAAGGTGCGAGACAAACTGGAGCAAAGTAAACAAACGACAAAAATCAATATAGCATGACGAACATAGGCGAGAAAAATGGTTGTACCTCTTGCAGGGATATCGATAATAAATACACTAGCATCACCTAGTCGATAAAACATTTAACGTAAGAAATCCAAGGTGGCGTGCCGATCATAGGTAAGAGAAAATTTATACCGACGTAAACAAGTGACAATCGAAAAAAAATTAATATGTCATGTGGAGTGCAGACGATGGAATGTATGAAGTATTGGGGAGGGAAGGGGAAATATTGGTGGCGGGTAGCATGAGCACATTTTGGTGACGAGTAGAATAAGCGTGATTAATACGATAAGAGTCACTGGTGTGTGAAGCAAACACAAGTTATCAACCAATGAGAAACATGGTGGGGTAGTGTGGGTAGGGGGGAAACGGACTTTTTAATCAAAGAGATACATTCAGTCGTATGTTGATGCCGTGTTGAGGGGTCCTATGAATATGTATGTTTTTAAACGACGTTAATAAATAATTTTTTCAGTACTTCTTATAAAAATTCTTTAAAATTTTGGGATATTTTGGCGATTTTTTGGGTTCCAGGACATTAAAGATTATGTTTTGGGGTCGAGGTAATGGTAGTGGGTAGGAACCCACAAGGTCACTTGGATCCAATATGATGGTCATGTTATGTCACAACCTAATGGATGGTCAGGTCTGGTTCCCCATGTACTGTAAACTCAAACCTTACCAATTTTAATTTTACAATTTTTTAGTTACTTCTTTATTTTAAGAAATTTCTTCACAGTACGGTTACATTTAATTTCTTTAATATATCCTTTTCATAATTATTTATCGTCGAAACTGTCTTCCTAGCCCAAATAATATATAAATAATGTAATAACTTCTTCAGGCAATTCATTATCTTCACAAACTTCTTCCCAAATTACAAACTATATAAATACTTCAATAAATCGCTTTGCTTAAAAAACAGAATTTCCAGAAATTTCTACCAAGTTAATGATATATTTCATTTTTAAATAAATTGTGCATAAAATTTTAAATTCTTAAATAAATACCGATAAATAATACTTGCCACTTCTTTAACATATTATTTCATTTGTATTTTAATTTGAAATTGTTCTCTATTGAATATATTACAACTGTAAAAAATTATTAAACTATATTTATATTATTCAGTAGACAAAACAAATTGTGCAAACCTGAAAATAATAAATACCTATGTACACGTCATTAAAGTAAATAATTTTATATCTTCTAGAATGTTTACTTTTAGTTTTAAATGTACCTGTAAAAAATTTGAAGTATTAATTTTTATTACATTTATTTTTTAGATTTTCACTTTTCTTAAAAATATCTTTTGTAACTCAACAAACAAAACATGTTTTTAATTATCAGATTTAAACTGGTTAAGATGATCCAGAAGACACATTTAACTTCCTGCTTTGATTTTTAAATCAATGTAACTTATTCTTTTAAAAATTTTTTATTATATAGTACGCAACGCATTTTAATTCACCTTTTCAACAAAACATAGCGTATGGTAAGTTGTACAGCATGTTTTAAAAACTAAAAAGGCACAAAAGTTTTGACACAACATATTGCTACGTGCGGACTCCCGTACTGTGCGCGGGATCTGTTACCTAAATACGCACGGACCTGGCTCTGTAGGGGATTACCCACCTTTACCTCCCCTCCTACAGGCAGATCATACACTGCTGTAGACAGGAGACCGGGAGAATCATTAACAACTGACCAGGCTGGTGTTACAGCTCTTATACCTCCTTCCGGATAAGCTGACGACATGGCAGGACGGGTAAGAATACTCTGGTAAGTAGGTGCTTTGGCGCATCACAACATTTAGCGAATATTCTGGACTATTGGCCGACAACACTAATTATACCGCCGCAGTTATTTGGTCGGAAGTAATTGTGGTCGCCGTCTGGCTAAAGTGCGGTACTTTAATTAATTCTGGTGCAGAGAGAAACATTGGCGGAGGATATGAGAGCAAGGCAGAAGAGGTCTTTGTGGTGTGAAAGAATTATAGGGCGTATTATTCGACGAGTAGAGGGCTAAATGTACATGGGAGTACTAGGAGATCTCAAGAAAATTCAGATTGGTGGAATCTGGACTGAACTGAAGTGGGACAAAACTTATAATAATTATGTTTTCTAAATATCGACATTCGGCTTTTGGAGTTGGAAGAAAATTTTATTACACTCATGGGTATTTGGAATCATAAAGGAGAATTGTTGTAGGTGATGGCATTAGATAATTTGTTTAAGTGATGTAACTTTCAGTTGGTTGCGACACAGGCAGTGTTTCAGGTAATTGCATGCTATGTATCATCCTAGGCATTTCACTTTGATGACGTATTGAACGAATATTAATGCTACGGGAAGAAAACGTTTCAACGCAACATTCAGAAATAATGCTTTTTTATTACAATATTTTATTAAGTGGAATGGTAACACATTTGTTAGTTGTTTGCGGACATTATTTGTTTGCAGGAATAAATGGATTGTGCTCCGCAAATAGTATCGTTCCCGTTTCCTACATTGCTGAGAACTCTGTACAAGATATTTGGGCTTGAGACATGTAACACTACTATCCAGAGCGTTTCCACAAGAACAACAGTGCAGTTCAAGAAGTCTGTTCCAGGTACCGTCTACAATGTACTGGTCTCAGCTGTGATGACAATGACATCGATAACTAACGTATACTGCATTCTGTGTGTAACAACTCTAACAGACATATATATGGTTTTGACGGTTATAGCAGTTAGTATAATGCAGGTCTCAGGCTTAGTAAATTTGACTACAAATAGAATAAACAGCAAATGCAGGCAGAAATGTCTTTCTTTGTGTTTGGAAGTTGACCGCATGTTGGTTAATAATCCGCTTTACCAGAAGAGTTCATATAAATTTACAGCTATTATAATGTTATTGCTGATCTTAACGACTTTTAATTGTGCTATAGATATGTGGGTGTTTTTTCCAACATACAATGAGATATCACTGGAGGGTTTGATTCTCTTCTATGTGATACAGTTCCTAAATCTAGCAGTGGCCATAAATTATGTAAACTGGGTGCTTCAGGTTCGTAAACGAGTTGAGGTATTAAACATAAAAATACGCCAGTTAGATGTCATAAAAGAAGAAACCACCAAACAGGTAAGTCCCAATATTCCACTCGCAAGGACAACACATAACATGCAGACATGTTATAACATACAAGATCAACATCTGCCACAACAATCTACAAAAGAACTGCAGGATAATGAAAAGCTATTTAATCCAAATCATGACATTTTGGAGAAGAATATTTTTCACTTGAGAGCAGTTTACCGAAAATTGTGTAAAATGGTTGATCAAATAAATGATACTTTTGGACTGTCCAATTTGTTCCTCTTGATGTGTACCTTTGTAGGTATAGTCTCAGTGTTTTATGGTGTAAAACCCGGGAGTATATTAAATGACGCCAAGTCTCCAGGCTGGTACAAGTGTGTTGCCCTAATGTGGTTACTGTTATACTCAGGCCAGACCATAGCCGTGGTCTGGTCCAGCACAGCCACCAGTGACGAGGTTAGGCAGACCAGGGACATCATCCAGGACATACTTCTGGAACCTCAGCTAGGCGAGGCCGTGGTCCAGCAGCTGTGTCTATTTCTGGACCAGCTCTGCAGCGAGGATCTGTCCTTCAGTGCAGCAGGTTTCTTCACTCTGAAGGAGCCTTTACTGTGCTCCATTACTGTCTCTATAGTATCATATCTGCTAGTGCTGCTGCAGATGGACCCAGTTCATATTGCTCAATTTCACTTCAATTCGACTGAGTGAGACGTTGTGTTGCCCATTGAAGGATCCCAGATAACTTAAATGTAACGTATGTTATTTAAAAAGTAATCAATTTTAATAGCAGTTGTAAAATACTTTATTATATATATGAGAAAAATATGATAACTCCATCATTATCTATTTTTATTTTACAATATTGAACTACTTTTCGTGTACTTTAACAGAAACACAGCCATGGACACAGAAATAATTATTTCAACTTCTTATAAGGACATAAAAAAACGGTAACTAATATCATATTGATTTATGATTTTATTTTATGTTATCAAATATTAAATACAGGTTTTTACCATATTGAATTACGAACATTTGCTTACTCCTAGCCATACTTACAATACTAATAAATCCGATAAGTATCTTAATAATATCCGTAAGAGTGTCAGTTTATATTTAATTTATTAGTTAAAATTTGTGCTGGGTGATGCTACCTAAAAAATCAATATATTTACAAAGGTACAAATCCATTATTTGTTAAATATTTTAAACAAAACCTAATCTAGATTTATTGATACATATTTTAAACAAAACATAATCTACATTTTTTGATAAACATCATTTAAATTGAAAAATCAGTTAACTCCGTGTATCTTCTAAGTGGTAATACATATTTTACATTTAAAGATAAATTATTTAATAGGCTTGTTTTTTAAGAAACAACATAATGTATATTTACAATGTACCTTTACAAAATGTTGAACTGTTTGCATGTGATTTCTTTGTTTAACGTAGTTTTGTGATGTCCGTGATGTGCGGCTTTGAAATAAGCTTGCCTGTGGACTTTTTTCCATATTTTTGCACACCTGAATGTTGCTACGAGTTGATAGTAAAAGTGTTGCAGTTTCTTCAATATTTAATAATGATTTTTTATAACCACGCAAAGATTTGTAACTCGGTCAATGATGCGTTTGTGTTTATAAGTGGAGAGATAAAGTAAGACAAATAAAGTGAAGCTGGTATTTTATAAATGCTCACCGGAAAACGAAACAGCTATAACAGTAAATTAAACAGTTAAACTTTTGATTTCGAAAATTTTAAGTTCCCGTGCTGTAACGATAACTGCTATGGGGAGTTTTTCAGACTGATCTCAGATAAATATTATGCCGGGTTTACAATATATACATTAAGTGCTAATTATGCGTTAAGAAGTTAGCACAAGTATCGACAGTGCGTCATAATATATATTGGTCATGTGCGTTGTGGCGATTATCTTACGCTTTAAGTATTGTAATTATAAAAAATATTTAAAGGGTGTCTTGTATGTGTGCACATATTACTTGTTATATTTATTCAAACAACAAGCTTGGCTGACATATTATATCGGGTTTGTAATATGTTCTGCTTTAATATGGTTACGAAATAAGAAGTTAAGTTAGGTACAAAAGTGAACATTACTAACTTTTCGTCCATTTCCATTTGCTGGAATTAAGAATTAAAATATTAATTGGATAACGCAAATATCTAAGATTTGTTTCCGTACACCAGATCAGCAATTACTCCATAAATCTTCACACATATTATTTTTATGTTGTAAAACCAGATTTAGTGTGGTTACATTCATCTATCTGATGACCCCATGCATACATGAGAAAGGAAATGTAAAATTCTTTGTAAAATCAGATGTGTAGTCCATAAATATGTAAAAAATTAAGTAAAATTTTTTTAGGTAAAATTTATTTTTATAATTTGGTAAATTAACTAAAAAATTGCACAATAAAAATAAAAAATACATATTTTTATACATGTAAATTGTCTTGTTAATTATTATTCGTATTCTTTAAAAGACACAATATTTAATAAATTAATTTTTTTTTTTTTTTATTTAACAAAACCATTTATTTGTAATATGCATAGTATCAAATTGTAAAAAAGTGTTTTGTACCAAAAATGTAAAATGTATGTTAATTAAAATTAATGCATGATACTAACCTGAGATGTGAACATGAACCTGTCTGATTGCAATGAGTCATGGATGTGGAAAATCTGAATACAGAAACAAATATATGTACATGCATGCGCTTATTCTATCCATGCACAGTGCAACAAATGTAATTTAGGTAACTATGTATTTCAAATGTTCTTATGTTAGCTGTTATCCGAAAGTGTTTTGTGCACATAGGTATAAACATCGTGTCAACCATCCTGTATCGCAAAGATCAGTTATAATTAAATATTTCACATTTGCGTAAAAGAAAGAGAAATAAAAAATTTCTTTTGTATTTTTTTTCACATCGTTACTGTCTTGTGGGTGTAAAAAAAGTGCAACAACAATGTTATTGTAATAAATAAATGTGTGTTTACAAAAAAAATCAAACTCATTTTCTTGACTCTAAACACGAAGGTTTTAAAAGGACATTGTATGGAAAACACGAATCATCTGTGTTATTTAAGAAACAAATTGCTTTAACGTAAAAAATAAAAATCGAAAAACATACGCTTGTATATTATAGATAAGAATGACACAAATATAACAAATAAAGCAATGAAAATAAACTTGCCTTTATAAAGACAAGTCTATTTTAATATGTATAATACATCGATCCAGGTGGCATCACGACTCGAGTGTCAAAACCACCAGTCACAATATCCATGTATGCCTCAGCATTTGAGGAACTATTCAACAGAACACATATCGTGGCAGCACACAGGATATATCAACTGAAGGTAAAGGACACTAACCGGGAGCAGGAATGGTGTTTGAGCTACAACCTGTACAATCTCCACTGGCCAGTTGTGCCAATTAGCCATGTGGAAACATCTTGCGGTATGGACATTAGGTCACCTGTGTTGGCTTTAGGAGTGTTAATGTCCTTCTTTGGGCTGGCACGCACAGTGCAATGCAGGCAGTCGTCTGTCACATATTTTGACTTAATGTGCATGGTGGATCACTTCCACTCGACCGGAAAATTTCGCGTTTTGACAAAAACCTCTATGCTAGACTCCACCCTGGTATGTATTTTAGAGCCTCAGCTTTGTGTTCATTAACTACTGCTCCAGTGTGTAGCCAGTTTAACGTCATGCCAGGTTGCACGGCAATCTATGTTTGATTCTTCGCATGTCTGTTATTGGCTCAGAGTTCACCGGACCGTGTCAAATAAACTATGGAATAATTACCAACATGACACAAATACACACATGAAATTCACCCAAAAATACATATTATGCCATCACACGTTGTATCAAGCCTCGGCTATTTCTTAGATTTTTGTAATTATCTAACTGGTGCGTAATCGGTATCCTGCAACCAGCGAAGCGATCCACAGCCACTGTCAATCATTACGGTTGTTCAATTGTCTCAAAATATGTAACTCAACTTGTATTCGCTGTTCGGGTTTTTCAGCAATCTTGCACCAACAGCTTCTCCCAGTCGAATATACTGTCAGGTGATAGTGTCAAATGTAGCAACATTTGTGTTCTTAAACCGAAGCACTATATGATTATTGTTTGTGTAAATATTAATGCTGGAATAACGTAGCTGCGACAGGCATTGCACGACATGTGATACACAGCTGTCAACATCGAGCACCCAATCAAAAAAAGAAATTCCCTTCTGACATTAGCGCGACGAAAACTGTTGATGGCCAGCAGTTTTGGAATAGAACTAATTGCAATTTTTTCATGTCGTGCAGCATAGTAACCAGGGTGTAAAATGTTGTAAGACGAAATATTTCGATTAATTTTCCTTTGATTGAAAAATGTGTATTTTACAATTGAAAAATTTGTAACTTGAAGGAATAAACTCGTAAAATAAATATTTATACCTTGTAGAACTTTCCCAAAATAACTTTTTTCTTCATCAGCATTGTGTTCCGAATTTCTCTTCTGTCCACCACTTTTAAAATTAGTTTATTTATAAGCACCTGGTAAATGGTGCCAAACATTCCTAAGCTCTGTGTGATCTGTCGTGCTGTTTTATTTCAAGCAGTCACCGTGAAAACCTTTTTTGTCGTGTTTTTTGGGGTTTTCGTATTGTTGTGTTGTGCTCTTCGAAGCTATGTGACTCCAGTATAATGGGTGTTGATGGTCCAAAGCAAATTTCTATACTTGAGCAAACCTAAGATTGTGTAATATATGAAGCGCCTACGAAACAAAAGTTTGCAACAGCCATATTTTCACCGGCCTTTCACCGAACTGTATCACATCATCTGACAAACATAGAAATTCCTCATTTCCCCGGGACCATTTATCATCAACATTGTGTAAGTGTTGTGATAGTGTATAAAGCTATGTAATGCACCAGTTATGATATGTGTTATTAGAGAGCGAGCACAGTATTAATTTTTTTATATATTTTTTTAAATATGAAAAAATAAACTTTTTGATAATTTTATACAAATGTCAAGAAACTAATAATCAGTTTTAATGTAAAAAATCCCCGAAATAAAAAAAATTCCATTAACTAAAAAACCAAACATTTATAAACATTTCAATAAGTGAAACGTAACCAGTAAAAAGTTCTTCATGAAAAAAAATATAAAAAAAGTATTTATTTCTGCATATATAATTTGATACAAATTTAAATAAAAAGTGAAAATAATAGCTATTTCTAGACCAAAGAAAATTTTATCACACATTTTAATTGTTTTTGCTTATTTGTAATAATCCTTTACAACAAAGATAATAAACATTTTTCATTTAACATTTATTAATCTTCATTTTCAATGATTTTTTAGATATATATTAAGCAAAAAAAGACGATATGTATACACTATTAAAATTTCCAACAAAAAAAATTATATATCATATCAAAAATGTTGTATATTAATATTTATTTTATTTTTTATTCCTAATATTCCAATTTTGAATTCTAAATTCATCAGAATTAATTTGATTTTATCTTACCGGTAAAACGACTTTAAACTTATTTTCAAATTCAACAATATTTGATAGTTTTCACGAGTAATTAAAAAACAAGTATTCACAATTAAATAACATATTTGTTCCGACTCACTCAATTACTAATATCTTTATTAATTTTTTTACTTTATAAAAATATTTTTTAATTTATTAAATATAAGAGTTATTATGATTTAAAAAAATTTTATTTGAATCAATAATCCTTTAATGCAGCAATGTGTTTGTTTATATAACAAATAATTCATTTTGCCGATTAAAAATTTTTGATGTATTAAAGTAAAAAAAATTAATCTTCACATTTTTTTATTTGAAAATAAGTTAGATTTATTTGACGAATAAATATGACATTATATTTTGTATGCTTTGGAACATTTTTTTACAAAATCAGTACATTTTTTTTTTTGTGTCTTACACTATCATCGCTTTTCTTTAAGTATAGTAAATTATATATAAAGGTCTTCTATCAAGAAATAATGATAATGCTCACTTCCAAATTTAAAAATTGTGTGAAAAAAATTATATTTTTTTTAAATTTGCAAGTGTGTTTGTTTTAGAATTTCTTAAATAATGATATGTTAGATACAGTATATAAAAAATACCTGAATCAAAGTTTATATTTCAATTTTATTTGAGGAAAAACTATTTTTTTTCTATTTATAATATAATAATTTTTTAAAATAAGAACGGTCCAATACAGAAGCTTGAAAAAAAATTTCTNAACATTGTGTAAGTGTTGTGATAGTGTATAAAGCTATGTAATGCACCAGTTATGATATGTGTTATTAGAGAGCGAACACAGTATTAATTTTTTTATATATTTTTTTAAATATGAAATTTAACTTTTTGATAATTTTATACAAATGTCAAGAAACTAATAATCAGTTTTAATGTAAAAAATCCCCGAAATAAAAAAAATTCCATTAACTAAAAAACCAAACATTTATAAACATTTCAATAAGTGAAACGTAACCAGTAAAAAGTTCTTCATGAAAAAAAATATAAAAAAAGTATTTATTTCTGCATATATAATTTGATACAAATTTAAATAAAATGTGAAAATAATAGCTATTTCTAGACCAAAGAAAATTTTATCACACATTTTAATTGTTTTTGCTTATTTGTAATAATCCTTTACAACAAAGATAATTCATTTAACATTTATTAATCTTCATTTTCAATGATTTTTTAGATATATATTAAGCAAAAAAAGACGATATGTATACACTATTAAAATTTCCAACAAAAAAAATTATATATCATATCAAAAATGTTGTATATTAATATTTATTTTATGTTTTATTCCTAATATTCCAATTTTGAATTCTAAATTCATCAGAATTAATTTGATTTTATCTTACCGGTAAAACGACTTTAAACTTATTTTCAAATTCAACAATATTTGATAGTTTTCACGAGTAATTAAAAAACAAGTATTCACAATTAAATAACATATTTGTTCCGACTCACTCAATTACTAATATCTTTATTAATTTTTTTACTTTATAAAAATATTTTTTAATTTATTAAATATAAGAGTTATTATGATTTAAAAAAATTTTATTTGAATCAATAATCCTTTAATGCAGCAATGTGTTTGTTTATATAACAAATAATTCATTTTGCCGATTAAAAATTTTTGATGTATTAAAGTAAAAAAAATTTATCTTCACATTTTTTTATTTGAAAATAAGTTAGATTTATTTGACGAATAAATATGACATTATATTTTGTATGCTTTGGAACATTTTTTTACAAAATCAGTACATTTTTTTTTGTGTCTTACACTATCATCGCTTTTCTTTAAGTATAGTAAATTATATATAAAGGTCTTCTATCAAGAAATAATGATAATGTTCACTTCCAAATTTAAAAATAGTGTGAAAAAAATTATATTTTTTTTTTATTTGCAAGTGTGTTTGTTTTAGAATTTCTTAAATAATGATATGTTAGATACAGTATATAAAAAATACCTGAATCAAAGTTTATATTTCAATTTTATTTGAGAAAAAACAATTTTTTTTCTATTTATAATATAATAATTTTTTAAAATAAGAACGGTCCAATACAGAAGCTTGAAAAAAAATTTCTGTGTGATAATTTATATTCATTTCAATTTTAATTTTAACATAGTAAAATATCTCAAATTGTAAATTTTTAAACTGATCTGTTATGACAATATAAAATTTTCTTGTAAGTTGTTGAACTACTTTTTCTAAAAATTGCCTATTATTAAAACTAATATGGGTTTGTTTATTTGTACAATTTTATTGAGCTGCACTAGATGTATTGGTTTGGTATTCTTCAATTGGCCACATAAAATAAAACCTCTGAATTTCCTGCAGTAACCAAATCTTTCTTAACAACTCTTCTATAATCCTTAGTTTGATGAACATATAAACAAGCGTTAAGAGAAGAATTTCATATAAATGTATTTGAAGCCTCCTTTAAAATTCATTTTATTTTTTCCTCTGAGTAACCAAATAGATATCTAAATGAATATTTTAAATTATTTGGTCTATTATAATGGACAGATTATACTGGGTAGTTATTATAAACTCCACTCATTAACAAATTTAATTTATCTGACTATGAACTAATCAAAACACGCATCGTAGTGTAAGTAATACCAGGATAATTAATTGCTACAATTATTTGTACATGTAAACATATTTCAGATCAAGAATATTGAAATGGAAAAAAATTTGGAGTTACATTAATATTAGCGAGGTTATCGTAAGTAGTATCATCTTCATGAAGAGGCCAAACTTGTAAATAACATTAGCATCACAAATAGGAATAGCAAAATCAATTCTAATTATATAAACATTCAAATTTTAACTTTTCTGATCTGTAGATGGAAATGTTTGTCTTTCGAAGCTTCCGACAGCTGTACATCTTATTTAAGCTGTGAAAATTTTTATTTATATAAATTGAAGTATGTAATGTCAAGACAATCACACATCTCGAATTAAATTATCATCAAAAATTCTAGAAACTTTATAAGAAACACACGAGTCAGAGTATGAAAGAAATAATAATTTCCTATAATTCAAAATTACAAAATATTGGCGAAATGTTGAGGATGTGGCCTAAGAAAATAAAAATTTAATAACAATAGTCCTATTTGCCATCAAAATTTTAGACTATTCCCCAAAAATAAGAAGAAACTTCATTCTAAATAAAATTGATATTACACACAATGAAAATAAGAACACAATCAAGACGATTTATCTACACATGGGATAAAATAAGTAACATTTAATCTCTGGAAAAAAAACATTGTTAATGACAAGTATGGATTAAGAGGTGTTGGTCAAAATTCCTATATAGGCGATTAACACAAGCAAAATTAAATAATAATGAATTATTTAATACAAATTAAGAAAATAAATTGTGATAATAATTTTTTTATTTGTATATGGTGGCACACCACCACGACCACTGGGCAGGTGAGTGTAAGTGTTTGGCATGGCACAGAGTGCTAATGGACTGAGGCGAGTACACCAATGAACTGCAGCTACAATGTGGGTTTGTGTGCGTGCGCACAAACACCATAGGGCCAGCGAGGAATTTCCTGACTCGTGGTGCACCATGGCCAAGGGAGCAAGCGGCAGTTACTACCTGCCACTCGAGCAGAACAATCGTGCTTGTGTACTGTTAACAAGTGCCAAATAAATCTGTACATATGCTATGCGTACCGTGTTATCATAGTCTCTCTTGCTTGCCCTTGCGCTAGAAAAGGTCAGTAGCTACAGTGCTGACTCCGACGTTAACAGGAAAAGCACGAGTACTGGGTTCGAGGCATGCAAGACACGTTTACGCGGCATCGCTGGTAGCATACCCCAGTGCCACAGAGCCTGCCGCGATGGACTACGGTGCAGAGACAAACGACGCCCACCCGCGAGCAGCATCTTTTCAGTCTGCTCCGTATAGCGCGCTCCTATGCCAATCGTGCAGGAAAGCGAAGAGAGGAGCACACATATAGCAGAGAATTCGCCCGCGCCGCATTCCCATTGGCTGTTTCACTCGCAAATAGAGGGAACAACCAACTTCCACGCCACATCTGTCATCCACGCTGCTCTGTCACAGCGTATCTCCGCTGGACGATGCGCTTTCAAGTGTCCTGCAGTAGGACGATCATTCATGCCGCCTACACTCCCGCGATCCGTCACATACCGAATATATTATCCGCGCCGTGTTGAACTGCCCTGATTCGTTCCGTCAGTAAGTAGAAGAAGCACAGTGATTATGAGACAGTTTTGTCCATTCGTATCGAGCTCCCTTGAAACATCGCACCATCTGCAGCGGTAGTTTTACTATCTCTTGGAACACAATAACAGTCATGTCTTACCCTTCATCGTCCACTGTCTCTTTCGATCTCTTACTGTCTGGATCCCACATTTCTAGACCCGAGACCCAGAGATGTAATTCGCACAGGTGGAGAATCAGTTCGTGCATGGGCGAATAACATCCGACAACACGAAGTTCATTTTTGTGATAGGTAAGCTAGAATGTAAATGAGCTACTGATGTGTCAGACATTATGATTCATACCTCAGCCCAGTACAATACACTAAACTGTAAACACAGATTATTAAACGAGTCAGTGCCTCACAGGAAAATAAAACAAGACAGCTCTTATAACATGAAGAAATTGGTGACCGAAATCTCTCGCAGTATCTATGGCACCTCCGGAACCTAACATCTGTACCAAATGAGCTCGTCAAGTCGTTGTGACTGGGCTGCCTTCCAACACTGACGTAAGCGATGCTGGCAATCCTAGTAAGTTCCACTCTTGATTTCCTCTATTACCTCGCAGATGCTATTTCGGAAGCCAATCCGAAACGGCAATTGGGAGAAGGCACCTCACTNTATTTCGGAAGCCAATCCGAAACGGCAATTGGGAGAAGGCACCTCACTTGAGAACATGTTTGAGAAAATGTCGATGCTAATGACTTACAAAGTTGGTTAAGTGGCTATAGCATAACATCCGGAGTTCATGGCAGTTGCATCTTACCGTCGTCGATGTGACACACCAGGAATGTTTTCTATCAGCATCATAACAAGCTATGTCCTTACTCCATGATAAACAACCAGAGACTCTTTGGTGGTTGCCGGCGACCAGCTTAAACTTTGAGTAGTCGCCTTTTCGTCATGGGCACAGGGACAGAAGTAAAGTTTCCAGTCGACACAGGTGTGGCCATTTGTTTTTTTTATATGTGCTCGCTAACCACGAAGGCATCCAAAGATTAACCACTTTCTATTTGCAGCAAATGGTTCAACCATCGGAATGTATCGATTTGTGACATTAGCATTGAACTTCGGACTCCAACGATATTTGGTTTGGCGTTTTGTGTTACCTGAAGTGACTAAGACGAATATTTCAGGAGATTTCCTCCAACATTAGAGTCTCCTGGTAGATATCTGAAACCAGCGCCTTGTAGACAGCAACTTTGGCCATAGATTGCCACAAGGCCCCATATGATATGAGTTATGTGAAAACACTTTAATAGTCAGTGCTTTACTCTGAATTGCTTAAATTTATGTTTTAAATAACTTACCCCTCTGGCACATTACCGTTTCAGAGAGGATCTGCCAGTATTGATGGAAATTGGGATTAAACCCCAATCCCGGGATCAGCTTTCGTGCTGCACAAATCACGATGGCTGGCCTAGCAAATGCAGGCATCCAAACACTTCTACGTTTGAAGTGCTTCTGCCACATCCCACAAAACGTGGTGGCGAAGTACGAAATAGGTACACTTAACTGTAGATGCACTCGTAAGACCAGCTCCACCAGCAACAGCGCCGTGAAAAACCACGAACAAATGGACAGCTTCGAGGTGATGTAAAATAAAGAGCAATTGAAATCTGAATCTGAATTTTCTGCAACAAATAACAAAAATTTTTAAAGTAACCAAACCATCAACAAAACAGCGTGTGTAAGCCTAGTGTGTGCAGGGCAAGGTGTCCCTGCCCCGCAAACCAGCTTGTGTACACAGAACAGCATGCAGTGTGCCTATCTGTGGTCCAACTCGCTATGGTCGGCAGAAGATACTTAGTGTTACCAGAGTTACAATCCCTCAAATAATTTGAACAAATGTCTTTTATTGAAAGACTTGCTAATCGGTAGTGTTTGTCAACCCACAGTGTCTCACTGACCTAAAAGCGAAGGTTGTGCCAATATGGACATATTAAAGTTAAGAGTGTGTGCTGTACTTAAACACGGGCGATGTTTGTTGCTTGGCGATATACTTACAGCACAATATGGCAATTTTAAATGTTGGCAATCCACAGTAGTAACAGCGGCAGACATAACGCCGCACCTGTCACATGCAGCCAGCGTAAATGTGGAAGACGTAAACAAAATCATGCTGCTCGCTGATTTCACATCTACCAGCTGGAATTGCCCTTTGTGCGTCTCCCTCTCCTACCAATCACCCCCTACATACCAACACTTTCAACCAAATTTCCATGCCTGCGTTTTCACAACAGCTGATCCCAGTGCTAGCAATCCACGAACAGAAAATTCTCCACACTATCTCAGAAATGTTATATCATAACAAAATCCTTCTTCAAACCAAAGGCGAGCACATGGTCATAAAGTGACGGATGAATACATTTAACTACTGCAGTCACCTCAATCCCGGCAACAGGGCCAACGAGTGCTACCACACACTCTATGTTTTAATCGCTAACCATATTTGCAAACCTGCCTAAAATGTTCCCATCAGCATTCCCGGAGGATTTTACTTAGCACCTCTAATACAAAAGAGTATGTGAAGAGTAGTGGCCTAGCTGCGTTAAGGCGCAACTCTCCTGAGGAGCACATTCCTGGTGGCAGTTCATCAGTCTCTATAGTCTACAGTGGGAGGTAATCGAGCATGCTATTTGAAGCCGTNAGCACATTCCTGGTGGCAGTTCATCAGTCTCTATAGTCTACAGTGGGAGGTAATCGAGCATGCTATTTGAAGCCGTTTTCGAGGAACATGCTCCTTGCTGCAAGATCAAAGCATGATAAAGTTAGAAAAGCAGCAACTGGCTGAAAAGGCCACAATGCACATCACCCGGAAAATACACCTCATAAGATGTTTCCACCCCCACCTGCCTGAACGTGAATTTCTAGAAGTAGTGGCAAAAAGAGTACATTAGTACCCCTTCTCAATAGTGGGCTAGTCGAACTCATGCGCGCCACTATCATTTTGGAGAGGAATCTGTGCCAACTGTGCCACGAACAGGACTCTGGTGCCGCACGATGGAGCCATGAGCGAAACTACGATAGTGTTAGTGGACTGGACAAACCTCACAACCAAGTAAAACCAATTCTGTTGAACAACCACTGGACAAAATTATGGGAACAAAAACCTACACAGCCGAAAGCACAGGTGCAAGGAAAAGTAAAGAAACACATTGGAAATAACAGTGTACGGAATAAAAGTTACAAGGGGGACACAAGCCAACCCCCGCTAACACTGTGCCGTTACTGTGATGGTTAGGAGTGGCACTGGCATAGTGCGTGCCCTAATAACCCACATATGCGCAATAACCTTGCAAACTGTAACACAAGCAACACTTCGGGAAATGGGAAGCATTGGTAAGAAGGCCGGATTTTCCTGGTACCCTGGTTTCCGACAGTTGTACCTACTTGACACCACAAGCCCTAATCAACCAGGTCAGTAGCAGTCATTCAATTCATTCTCATTTTCAGTTCATTAATGACAATGTTTGCCATGCATTACTGNCAACCAGGTCAGTAGCAGTCATTCAATTCATTCTCATTTTCAGTTCATTAATGACAATGTTTGCCATGCATTACTGAGGACTGCCACTTTACATATTTTGTGCAACCTAGCTTGTGAACCCAACAGATATTACTCTATCCGCTCACTTAATTCGCTAAGCAACAAATTAACACATCTATACATCACTAGGGACANCAACCAGGTCAGTAGCAGTCATTCAATTCATTCTCATTTTCAGTTCATTAATGACAATGTTTGCCATGCATTACTAAGGACTGCCACTTTACATATTTTGTGCAACCTAGCTTGTGACCCCAACAGATATTACTCTATCCGCTCACTTAATTCGCTAAGCAACAAATTAACACATCTATACATCACTAGGGACAGCATCAGTGACAGTTCTTATCCGTAATTTGAGTCCATCAGAACAGCAATAGTTACACAGCACATTAGAAAAGATGACATCCTTAGTGTGCCATGGCTCGTGGAGCGAAATACAATAGTATAATCCGCAACTAGTCGTAAACGTGTCGGAATCTTAAGTAACGATGATCTGTGTACAATGACAGGCGACCAGCTGATAGAGATTTAGCCCTTCAGGCCGTATTCCAGCGACTTCTTAAGAGTGATATTTAGAGACCTCCAAGTTCAGTGATGAGCTGGCCGGCCTAGAAATACGGCGTGCCTTGGCGGAGATTCGGAGCGGGGTCATAGTCAACTCAGGGAACACGATGCCGTAATAAGGTACGTGAAGGGGACATACTCGCCCTACCATCCCTAAAGCCGCGCGTCATTCTCCCTCACTGAAGAGCAGGGGTAAAGTCGTGGACAACACCTCCAGAAAACCTGTTGCAGGTTCCGTGCTTGCGGCCCGACCACCCATGCAATGAATAAATCTGTTTATGACTTTAGTCTGTTCGCGGTTTCTAAACTTTTTTAAATTAAACCTTTCGAAAAAATCCCATGTATGAAATCATTAGTTGTATCCTAAATATGTAATGTGTAACAAATATTCTTTAATTTGTTTACATAAAAAAACCTTATGTTTTGCTCAATCAAACATTTAATTATATTTTAACTAAAAACTATATTATTTCGTTATAATCAATACGCATAAATACAGGGATATCGCAATTTTTGTCAAATTCAAATTTGTAACCGTGCCACAGTCATGTCTAAATATTATTTTATGTATTAAAACATGAAATATACTTTTAAATTTATAACCGCTTATTCAAACATTATTACTTTGCAATAATAAGGACTAATTATGCTTAAACTGAAAACATGTATCATATTCATGCTATTCGCATTAAAGTAAGCACTTTTGATAGCCCTCTCATTGGGAATAATACCCCATAAAAATTATTTATTTTAGCCTTAATTGTTAACTTGCGAGTGCGGTGGAATCTAGTCATTGTGTTTATTAGCTACGGAGCAATAATTATTTAAAAATAGAGGTTCAAGGGTAACATATTGCTGAAATAAAAAGGTAACTAGGGCATTAAAATTGCTCAATATATAATGAATGGCCGGTACTAGTACTGTAAAACTTGTAGAGTTAAAATAAAACGACAGGCTCAGCCCTGCCGTTCAAGTTTCTTCCTTGGACGCAAAAAAAATTAATACTAGGACCTATAAACCATATTTTCCAATAATATTTTTAATTCTTTAAAGAAATATCAAAGTTGTGCAGACTACAACATTTAAAGTAGAAGTTGATAAAATTAAACATCTGTGGTTAAAAAAGGAAGTATAACATTTCGATAAAACTAAAATCACTGTAACAGTATTTCATTACGTACCATCTATGAGCTTTGAATAATAATGTCATTTAAATTCTACGTGCGTGCATTTGGACGAGAAACAAAAATTGTTTCAATAGTATTTTTTTTCCATATAATATAAATAGTTAGCAATAAAAAACCAACAATTGGATTAACTTAAAAAAATAACTTTTTTGAGATTTCCTTGACTCATAGACTGTATAAAATATTGATTTTCATTATCATTTATTCTGTCATTTGCAACAGCGTGAACAATACAAAATTGTTGAGTTTTTTTCAGTTTATTTTGGAGAATGTACATACAAGACCACCTTTACCCTTATTTACCGTTAAATATCAGTAAGTCAACTAATCCTACAACACAAGCAGTGTGTGTACAAAAGATGGAATCTTCCTACTTTGGTTTTCCGGGCGGCGATCAAGCTTCACCATCAGGAGGATGATGTAATATGTCCGTTAATTCTCTAGCAACGAGCCGCAGTTATTCTGACAGTATAAGGAGATTCCTGAAGCGCGACGCCTGTCTTTCAGCTCTTATGTTTGCCGGCAGCGACTTAACACCCTTTCAAAGAGTAAAAGTTTTTTTCCAACTGCCTTAAATTTTTATTGAAAGCAAAATATTATATGCTGTTTTAAAACCGCCATAACCACGGCCATTTTCTATTTCATCTTCTTGAATGTCCCAATTTTCTTCAAAATTTTCGTTTCAAACATGTTTTATATTTTCTAGAATAAAAAATTTTCATCTCTGATCACGGCTTTTCTGATAATATAAATGTAAGAAATCACTAATAATAGGATTGTGTGCACACATTTAAATTTGTTACAAAATAAGAACACGTATATTTTAAAAAACAACGTGATTTACAATATGAAGAAATATAGTTGTGTTATAAACAACTATTTTTGTGTCATGCACGGTAAGTAAAATCTTCTAAAAATTTTATTTTGCTGATTATTAACTGATTTCATTAAAAATTTCATGACAAATTTTTATGTGAAAACTTGAACTTGAAAGCTTATTGAATGAAATTCATTGAAAGTAATCAATTGCTTCAATAAATTGATTTCTAGTAATTGAAATCAACGAATATTATACCACGTTAAAAGGTTTTTACATGCTTCATCATCTAACTCGACTGGTGACTTGTGATTTACCGATACTATACTTCTTTGCGAGGCTGGAGAAGATAAAATTCATTGTGGTGTTATCGGTTCTTGAGCCATAAAAAATACTAAGCATCATTATTTCAACACATTATTCTACTAGTCGTGATGGATTGAATGGCTCAAATATGTTAATAGAGTACCACCACTATTTGTTTACCATGTGGAATAAATTGTTAGTAATCTTTAATTATCTTCTGAGAATGACAACAAATATGAGAGTAGTAAAGAAAGTCAAAATATAATTATTGGTAAACAATAATAAAATCTTGTTCTCTGCGGTAACAAAATCACATTTCAAAAAATTTATCTGTAACCTGTGCACGAGTCTCGTCAGATTGGTTCTCTACACGTCTGTTTGAGCAAAGTTTGGTTGGCGTCTAATGTAGAACAGTAGAAGCGTCCTGCCTTGTTACGGGCTCGAGTGGTGTAGTTTGGTGTGAGGGCTCGCTGCTCTGTTGGTCTGTCATGCTTGGCTGGCGAGCTGGCATCGGCCAAGCACCTTTTTAATTGACTGAGCCCCTTAAACATGAAAAAAAAAATTTGAACCAGTCCAATTATATAAATTTTTAATGGAACAGAGCCAGCAGACTGCTGTTCAGGTATTGAATTTTGCGAGCACTTATTCATTACTTTTTCCGAATTGTTTNTGCTTGGCTGGCGAGCTGGCATCGGCCAAGCACCTTTTTAATTGACTGAGCCCCTTAAACATGAAAAAAAAAATTTGAACCAGTCCAATTATATAAATTTTTGATGGAACAGAGCCAGCAGACTGCTGTTCAGGTATTGAATTTTGCGAGCACTTATTCATTACTTTTTCCGAATTGTTTATTTGTCGGCTATAATATCGCTGTTCCTTTGACACGCGATAATGTCTTATGTTAAAGATTTTGTATTTCAGGGTTTCGTGATCTATCAGTTGTTGGGGGTTAGAGATTAAAACACATATATCATAATTGAGAAAAAAATTTCCACAATCCATTGGAAGCTCTCCATTTCTAACTTTCAGTAGAATGTCAGCAAACATGATGTTATCTTCTGTAAACATTAATACTCTCGTGTTTGTTTTGAGTGCTAGTTTTATAACGTTGTGCCAAAGATACGATCTTTTTAATGATGCATTGACATCACCAACTCTGGTTCCTCTCGCCACCACCGGCAATATTTGACGAAAATCTCCTGAGAATAAAACAGTGCAACCACCCATAGGTGTATTTGTATTTCTTAAATCACGCATGGTCCTATCCAGAGCTTTGACGGAAGTTTTATGCGACATATTAGCCTCATCCCAAACTATCAATGAACCGTTCTATATAAGTTTGGATTGTTTTTATTAAGATTAAGTTTATTATGGTAAGAAAAGAGTGAATTTTAAGTTGGTTTTTACTGCGTTGTTTAAACTCTAAATACATTCATTACTACTTATACATTTAAGATAGAGACCGCACTGGCGGCAAACTTTTTTTCCCTACTTTATTAACTTATTTGGTTAATGCCAAGCTCCTGTAGGTGCTATGATAGTTTTAATTCATGCAAATCATCCTCGATAAATGTAGATCACACTATTCAATTCGTATCGAATTCCATTCAGTGGTTCTCAATATAAGCACAGTCAGACGAACAGTCGTGTGCCATGGTCTTCCTGTTATACTATTTATACAAGTTTATTTGAAGGAGTTTGACTGAAGGAAGTGGACAGTGTGACAGGGCCTTTAAAGACGTCCTGGTTGCTGCCGCAGTTTAAACGGTATATCGACTTAAGCAGAAACATCGGTCAATGGCGTTCACGGAGTAACCAACGGCAACGATAGACAAAACTTTCATATTTCAGGTCAGACATCACAAAAACTGTCCTCCCACTTGCCGTACCCTTTCTCCCCACCGCCTTCCGTCAGCAACAGTAGTACTTCCTCATTGGCTATTTCTTCCTGTAAGTCGCGGCTACACCTATTATGCAGACATTCTTCGTTTTCATGTCATAATTTCAGTCTCAGAGGGATTGTTGGAAATGTCTGATTATAGAAAATTTACAAATAACAAGTTGTTTGATTCGTTTGTATCTTACCTTCACTGTACGTTATTTCCTGCTTGCAAAAATGGCGAAAACTATTTTAAAAAATAAAATATATACTCGACTNTGGCGAAAACTATTTTAAAAAATAAAATATATACTCGACTTTTTACGACAGGTTGATAATAAAACACTATTAACATTAAGAACGACACTATAAAACAAAGAGTAAAATGTAAATTTCTATAACCGTTTATTGTCAATAGTTACTATGAATCCGAAATGAAGGCGCAAACACGGAGATTATCCGCAAAAGGGATGAAGCAAAGTATTTTAAATGCGTTGGTCACGAAAAATAATAATTTCATATTTGTATTACTACATTCTGTTCAACTTTCAGACATTATCAACGATTACTCTTTTACTCGCAAAAATGAACGAGCACATTGTTATTGCTATTGCATATATATATATAAATAAATATATATGTATACATATATCAATATAAAAATTTTACTTTTTAATAAAGATACAATTGATGAATACTAACTTACGTACAGAAATAGGTAATTGACACTGAAAGTATATGTCAAGATATAAATTAAAAATAATTAAAATTCAAAAAAGGAATAATTTTTGAAGTTTCAAAAAATTGTTGATTTTAAGGAAATTCTTGCACATTTCTGATTTGTGGTTGCCCCTAAATTTTTATAGAGTAAATTTTCATAAGCAGCCCTTAAAATGATTCAAGACATGATCTTTGAAATGCACTTGTTAAGTTTTCTACAATTAGATTGATTGATTTTACATGTACATAATAAAAACAGTAACATTTATAATCTAACATGTAGTTTGCAAAAAACCATGCTATCAAAACACATTTTATTTGAGGACAAAGTAGACAAAGATAGTGTCTACAAGATGAGCAATATTCGGTACAGATATACAATAACAATAATATTTGTGGACAACGGCCTTAAAATACGCGAGGAGAATCTCATTTGAACCGCACACTTCGTTGACCTGCACCATAAAGTAGATGCATACACGGAAAAAAAATATCCTGGCAGTTCCTTTGATCTGGGCGTACCAGTTCACTGATTGATTGTGCGAATCTCCGGGGGCGGTCCTTGAGTGTGATTGGCTACCACGCAATNCTGGGCGTACCAGTTCACTGATTGATTGTGCGAATCTCCGGGGGCGGTCCTTGAGTGTGATTGGCTACCACGCAATGCGTAAGACACTCTACTGGCTGAGCTGCCGGCTGGCAAGTAAGTTTCCAGACGTTGATTGGTGAAAGGCTATCCGACATGTTGCCAGCGAGGGACGCCATATTGCACGCGTGTGAGTCTCAAGTTCCTCTAATAAGCAGCTCTTTCTTCTCTGTAAACTTAAGTACTCTCTGTCGGCGCTGAGATCACTGACATATCGCCAGTTCTCGTAGGCACTAAAGGTAAATTCAAATTAANTAAGTACTCTCTGTCGGCGCTGAGATCACTGACATATCGCCAGTTCTCGTAGGCACTAAAGGTAAATTCAAATTAAAGTTAATCAGCGGTTTGTTACCATAACTTGGTGTGTTTTTTATGAAATTGCTACTGCGTTCACATTTAAGTAAACGATATACTCGTTTCTGATGATTCGTAACAATCTACTACTAAATATGCTGTGTTAAAGATCTGTACCTTTGCGATGGTTATGGTGTGATCAGGCCTTAGCTGAACGGCTTGCCTNACAATCTACTACTAAATATGCTGTGTTAAAGATCTGTACCTTTGCGATGGTTATGGTGTGATCAGGCCTTAGCTGAACGGCTTGCCTGATCATATCTTCAAACATTAAACCTGGAAACGAGCGGGATTGCATCACCACGATTTGGTCGTCGACCCTTGCGAAAGAAGACAGGGCAGAAATCCCCTCCACCGGTCACTGAGCGGGCCGCAGAACCACACGCTTGATACAGGCCGGCGTAACACCCGGAACAGCGTCTTTTTGTCTTTTGTCCTTTGGGAACGAAACAGCGAAGCGGACCAGGAAGATGGGTGTGTCTGGCCGTCGTTCACCGTCTCGTAGAATCATCCTCCGGCAACATTAACAAGGTGATGACTTTCCAGTTAAATTTAAATAAAATGGCATGAATTTTATGTAATGAATAATCATCTTAGTATTCAATTTAAAGATCTCCCGATCAATAGTAAATTAAATATCAACTGTATTATTTTCATGTAATAAAACTCATCTTATACTGTCGTACTCTACCGAATCATGAGTCATTATTGAGTTACGCCCCTAGCAACTTCCAGGTACGAAAAGTGAGAAGGTTTAATTGTGTGCAATGTTGAGGGTATTGAACGAAATAGGAATAGTGCCCGAGACACACCCAATCGACTGTGTCTGTCCGTTCACGGTTTACCCACATCCATCCAATTGTAAGGAGTACTAACACAGGAGGTCAAACCTTTCGTTTATTGTGAGACGCGGAGCAATATATGGTCCTCTGATGGAGTTGTGACCCGACTAGAGGGCCTATTTTCTGTGCTCTACTATCCTTGACAGAGTTCAGACAGTAGGGGCGTAATTGGAGTTTTGCTGTGGGTATTTGTTTTACTAAACAGTACTTTGAAAGTATACCACGAGAGTGCTTTCGTTTTTGACTTCCAGAGAGTAAGTCATTGAGTGCAGATTTCCCAAACCCTTTATGCCAAACCTTTGTGGGAANGTTTTTGACTTCCAGAGAGTAAGTCATTGAGTGCAGATTTCCCAAACCTTTATTCCAACCCTTTGTGGGGAAGTATAAGTGTAATTATTATGTATTTAATTATTTACATTTTCTTTATTTATCTACCAATGTATTCCATTTGCATAATAAGTTGTATATGCTATGTTTTGTTGTCGTTCGGCTTTGTTATCATGCTATACTCTCTGCTCCTCTTCATTCCAATCTTAACTTTTGAATAATTAACGTAATTATTTTATACTTATACTATGTGTTGGTGTCCAGCTTACATATAAACATTTTAATATATATGAGTTTATCCGCTCACACAGGTAACTACAATAATTTTTTTTCAGAAAAAAAAACTTGTATAAAAAAAGGCATTAACTACGAGCTGGATATACAAGCATAACGTTACTATAAAATTGTAATGTATGGTGGTATTCGTATACCGCCCGTGAGTACAATTGACAACAGTTTAAAAATAAATGAGCTATAACTCACGTTTAAAGACATGAGCTTCCAAGGTCAGATACACCCAGCAATATAACACACCCAGAAATATATTGCTACCATAAGCTAGTTTTAGTAACTTTTAGAGCTGTCTTCATTTATTTAGGGAACATTTTTATATAACATGTTTGACCAAGTGTGCAGGTATTCTGCTAATACATTTCATTGTAAGTTTCAGAACAACGGTACAGCAAGATGCATGTTCAACACCAACCAGCAGTGATGTAACACCCCTCTAAACCAAAGTTCCTCCGGAGGTCGGCGCACGCAACGCCCACGTGAACACCAGTCCTGACGTCACGCACAGCAAACTCAACAACACGCTCACAGCCGTCAGCAGTACCACTTAACCTATCTCGCGAGTCATACGTAAAATTATATACAGGTAATCAGCGGTTCACATATTTTACTAACATCACTTACACTTCACCTTGCAGGTAACAGTAACACATAATAACATTTACTTTAAAATTGTATGATTGCATTACAACAGAAAAAATAACGATTGCTAATAGGAGGTCTCAGAAAGGTATTTTTGAAATGCATTATTTATAATAAAAGGAATTATTTTACCAGTTTTAAGATACGAAAGAATTTGAAGAAAAAAAGTAATACTCCACTGATTGAAATGAAAAAAAAATGAATTTTTTTATGTTTCTACTAAATTAACAATTAATTTATATAAATTAATAAATTGTAGGAATTACCAATATAAAACAGAGACGTATCATTTATGATACTTTATATCACTGTAATTTATGTTTTAAAAATTTATAGAAAACTAATAATTTGTACAATTTACTACATTCAATAGATATTATTACATGTTATGACACATATTCCTCATATAATAAGTAACATTTATTACTCCAACATTTTGTTTTTCTTATATTTGAAATATATATGTAAATGTTACTTTATGTATATTTTCCATTTCCCACTTAAGTATTGAAACGTAGTAAATATGGAGCTGCACGATTTTTATGAATTTTATGAAATTTCTAATTAATAATTAATTAATATTCTTCGTTTCGATACCATCCCATCAGTGTCCTAACCCGTGACGTCACGTACCGTTTTGTATGTATCAATTATCTTAACACATCATTATTATGTCAGTGATCTAACATGTATTCATTTTACAGCACGTATATTTTCTGTACAAATATTCATAATAACTGTTGTAACGGGGAGAGCAGTATACAAACCAAATTAAAATGCTTTATATTTTAAATTATTGTTTTGTATTTTCATTGTGATTATTGATTCATATCTTTTCCTTCATTCTTTACAACCATAAATGTTATTAACGAGCCACGCCAAGTAGTGCTGAGGGACTCACGAACTCAAGAAAGGCTGACGCGTTCGCGAACCGCCTGCGGGGAGACTGCCGCGCTCATGTGGAAGAAAATTTGCACACCCAGCGGAAATGCAAGTTCAAGACATCAAGGCCACTGTAAACACACAGCCCAGCGTTTGATCTGCCCACCTTGCACGAGGACTGCACGAAGGCAACTGGCAGTTACTTATACCTAAATTATCAGTCTACTTTAATTCCTTTCAAATATGTTTCCTACCGTAGCGAAGAGGGCTTCAACACGATCCATATTCCTGCTGCCACTGATTGGTGAAAGGCTATCTGTCATGTTGCTGGCAAGTGACGCCATTTTTCAGGCGTGTGCGTTTTGAGTTCCTCTAATAAGCAGCTCTTTCATCTCTGTGATTTAAGTACTCTGTGTCTGCGCTGAGATCACTGACATATCGCCAGTTCTCGTAGGCACGACACACGACACAGGCGAAAGTCACGGTCGTCGACCTCGCACGGCCATAGTTGTTTACATTTTTGACCCCTATTCGCCATTATTGCTGAAGGTGACTCTGATCTTGATCCCAGTGACTTTGATATCCATGGCTTTGAACTGTAAATTTCGAGAAAAATAGAAAAAAACACGTGCTCACTTTCCGCCAGTTAGATGTCGTCCTCTGACCTTGGAATTCCTCTGCACTTGTACATTTTTTATATCGCCATCACTGATAGTCGTATAGTCACGCACACGACACGCACTGCCACTGGCACGCAAGAACAACACCCGGTGCGACGGTTCGAGCAATTCCCACCCTTTCCCCTCTATATTGTCATCCTACCTCTAGATTATTCACTTCATAAAAAGATTAGCAAAAAGTAATGCAATCTCCTAAGGTCAAAACCCAGATTGTGAGAGACAAGATGATAGGACTTGCAATCCCACCAATGGTGCCACTGACAGTTTGATACATGTCCATTTAAAAATGTTAGGGGAATTAATTTCAAGGCATCAGATGCATACGTATCTAGTAATGGTTTAACAATACCTAACACCTGCACACGTCCTTCGGAGAAACCAAAGTTTAAATGATAACGTTTTGTCTGCTATGCAAATCCTTGAACTTTAATGCAGCCTTAATTGTAAATGCAATGTGACTTATTACATCAAATTTAGTTGCACCTTCTTAACATTGGCTGCACCATTGCCGTATGGTAAAATATTCTAAACACTAGAGTCAATATGATTTGAAAATGCTGCCTGGTTCCAAATATAAATGCGGAAAAGCAATATAAAATCACACATCCCACTTGCGATGTTATGAGGAGGATAAAAAATTAGGTTTCTGATAATATCAGTGTCAATTCATTACGGGCGTTTGTGAAAGAATGTTTGCCAACATTCTATTATAGGACATGGTCGCAATAACAGTTTACAAACGTGCTCGTTATTAGGGATATTAAACAATCGTGGCTGTTATTAACGTGCATGCCAGTGAAAGATCAAAATAACAATTACGTATCCTTTTGCAACATAACATCTTGACATTTGTTATGTGATTTATTTTGATGGTTTGGAAATTTAGTTTAACGCCAAAAGTAAAACAATATTTCATTTATCGGTATAAAAACAAATAACCGGTCATGGTACTTGCCTTATCACAGCTTACAAATTTTTTGTTAACAGT
>NQII01006396.1:79719-123046 GCA_002778355.1 Clitarchus hookeri
AATAATTTTGTAATAAAGCGTCATCAGACATGATATTAATAATAATGCATGAAATGATTTTTTTTCATGAGATATACGTTGCATAGAAATTTAAAGGAAGAGTAAATGGCATTGCTTGATTATAGCCAGCCTTTAATCATGTAAGTTTACCCATACAATTTCAGTTGAATTGGTATAATACGACTTCTGTATGGACAGTAAATCTTCCATGACACGTCAAGTAATACAATAATGAGCTAATAACATCCCATTACGACCTTCAGAGAGGGCCTGTACAATAAGTTGCCACACATTATTATAAAGTTGTGATTACAGTTGATGTAACAGGGTTCTCAGATAACATAAAAGTTACACTCCCAAATCCTGTGTAACGCAGAGCACTAAAAAGCCAAAAATATTTTAGTTAATATAAAAGAAACAAAATATTGTAACATTGGACAAAAAAATCAAATAATTATTGAATCTCTTTATTTTCTTAGACAGTTTTTTTACTAATAGCAAAACCAACAAAAAAAATGTCACATCTGTGCTAAAAGTCTGAACAATATCGTTACTGTTCAGTCTTTTGTGAGGCATAAATTAGTAAAATAACGAAACAAGCAAATTAAATAGCCACATCAAACAAATATAACATGGTCACCCCCTGTAATCAGCGATAGTATATCTTGTCTCAACATGTGGAAATTGGTAAAAAGCCGTTAAACAGCATTTACAGCAAGTTTGCCATTGAAAAAGTCACCCCAAATGGTACCTTCACAGCAAGCCGTGCAGAAAGATTTCTAACATTACGTGGGAAGAAACCTTCTTTCATAACACCGTAAGAGTGAAGAAATCGAACGGACTTACTCTGTCTGCAGACGAGCTTTTTAAGAGTAGCACGAAGATCTAATATATATATATATACATAGTAGCTTTCCTGAAATTTCTAAATTACCTGCTAGTATTTCAACTTAAAGACTTCTGCGCAGTTCTTCGTGCATTTAACAAGAGTGTTAATCAGTGTGTATGACAAAAATTAAGTGTAATTGTTTTTACAGAATTTTTAGCAAAGTATAGGTAGTTCAACTGAACTCTGAAAATGTATATGTTTGTAGTGTTACTGTTAAAAAGTTTTATCTGGTGTCTAAAGTCAGAAGAGTGTTCCTGGAGTAACTCAGTAGCAACTCTCGACGTGTGGGATGTCGCATTGTCTTACTGGAATTGACCACGTCCGTGGAAATGCACAATGGACATTAATGGGTGCATGTGATCGGAAAGGATTCTTACGTATCTGTCACCTGTAAGAGTCATATCTAGACGTATCAGGGGTCCAATTTCACGCCAACTGCACACGCCCCATACCATGACAGAGCCTCCACCAGCTTGAACAGTCCCCTGTTGACATGTTGGGTCCATGGATTCATGAGGATGTCTCCATACCGTACACGTCCATCCGCCCAACAGAATTGGAAATGAGGCTCGTCAGACCAGGCAACGTGTTTCCAGTCATCAACAGTCCAATAGCGGTGTTGGCGGCCCCAGACGAGGCGTGCAAAAACGTGCAGTCAACAACCGTACACGAGTGGGCCTTCAGCTCCAAAAGCCCATATCAATGATGGTCCGTTGAATAGTTCGCATGCTGGCACTTGTTGATGCCCCAGCACTAAAATCTGCACCAATTTGAGAAAGAGTTGCACGTCTGTCACGTTTAATGATTCTCGTCAGTCGTCGTTTGTCCCGTTCGTCCACGAACTTTTACCGGCCGCAACGATGTCGAAGATTTTATGTTTTACCGGATTCCCGATATCCACGGTACACTCGTGAAATGGCCGTACGCGAAAATCAAAATTTTATCGCTACCTCGGAGATGCTATGTCTCGTCTCTCGTGCGCCTACTATAACACCACGTTCAAACTCACAGAAATCTTGATAACCACCTGCCATTGTAGCAGCAGTAACCTATCTAGCAACTTTGCCAGACGCTTGTTGTCTTATATAGGCGCTGCCGACCGCATCGCGTTACTCTGATTGGTCCCATACCTCTGTTATTTGCAAATGCACGTCTGTACCTGTTTTTTTTTGCTATCCAGTGTAGTTACCTAATTAATTTATTTTGATTTTGTGATAGTTTTTTTGTTCCTTTGCAACGAAAATCAGTAAAAATGTTACACATAATGTATGCATTGCTGTTTCATTCCATATACGGTAAATGTGTGAGAAAATACATTTTCAAAATACACCAGTAAGAAACTGTCCTGAACGAAGTTGCCATGGTATTAATGTTATTGACTGAGATGTGGCCAACTAGAGACAGTTTTAAAATATATATAATTACATTTTTTTAATTTATAATTTTTTACAATTTACAATACATTTCTTGTCTCCTTACAATAAGAAATATAAAAAATTACTAAAATTAGAATTTTTTAATGTTTTTAAAGGTAACAGTTCACGAAATATATTCATACCTTTATAAANTTTTTTATGTTTTTAAAGGTAACAGTTCACGAAATATATTCATACCTTTATAAACATAGTTGTTAACGCCAAACAGTTCTGCCAAGTATTCACCTATTTATAGAGGAAAATTTTTGTTAACCCCCCACCCCCTTCTCATTGCGTCAATACATCATAGAACAAAAATTGTGGGTGTGGCCCTGCCCGAAATAAACTTCAATGAAATTTTCTCCTGCACTTCATGATATCACTACACTTTCTGATTGTTTCTTTGCACTGCAGGATTTTAAATAATCTAATACGTAGAAATTTTTGTATAACACTTCATGTACTTCAACTACCTAATAAAAGTGGCAAATAATCAACTAGGTTATATCCATATGATTTACATATTGTTCACTTTGTGACTGCTGCCAGCATATTAAACAAAACTTCCGTAAAATCATTAACTTAAAATATAGAAAACAACATAAAGGCGGAACAATTTCGTGACAGTACAAACATTCTCGAAGTCACAGCAATTTTTTGTTGGCAACTAATCCTTTATAATGACAAGAGTCAAGAGTAGCAAGTGTACTGCTCGAAGAGATTTTTTGTGTGAATACTAATATTCATTACCTAGTTTAGCAACAAATCATTAAACCTACGTAAATCGTAAATTCCACAGTAATAGTAATGTGTGTAGTAAATGGTAGACAGAAATATGCAAATGTAAAAGTGGAAGAGACGCATCTGCCTGTGTCTATGGCTATTGCCATGAGCGTTTACTACTGCCTATAAAAATTACAGTGGTACAAGTAATGCGATCATGAGCAACTGACCATTGCAGGTCTATGTTATTATGCCTGTCGCCATGTAGCGAAAAAAATATCCTTTTATTATGTAAATTGCACACATTTCACTCATCTCAGTTTGAAACTGAAATTAGAAAGTGTAATAACAGTAAACTTACAATTATGGAGGTTGCCATGCATAAAACACAATAAATTGTAGGTACAGAACAAAAGAAAATTTTTTATGTTTGTACTTGTCTATACAAAGGCATTTGAGAGTAATGGTTATGTGTAAAATCGATGAAAATGATATTGAGAAGGAATAAAAATTTGTGAACGATTAATAAAATTTTTATGTTCTCGTTCATGTAATTTATGAAAAAAAACATAATTTTCTTTATGTATTTCTCGTACTCACTTTCTTCATAGCTGCAACTAACTGCACAACAAATGCATAGCATACCGAAAATCAGCATATATATCCCAAACCTAAGTAAAACCAATTTCATGTTCAGTTGTGGCAATTTTCCATTTTCGCAATTAAATAAAAATTTAAGTTTAACATTATTTTAAATGAATAAATAAATTAAAGGGAATGTAATGTGAGTTTCTTTTTGTTCAATGTTATGTGTATTATGATTTGCATTTTATTTCACAGCAAACTATTCAATGAAACAATATGTAGCCTGTAACCTTAAATATTTAGTGTATTTGTGTATGAGTTTCACCCACTTTTATTTTTGGCCAAGAGACATTTTCTTTACGAGCGTGCAGTACCACCCTATCAATAATTTAGAACAGACAACATACATTTTTTATTTGTTCCTATGACTAAGCTGTTCGTTTCTGTTGTATTTAATGTGGGATTTGGCCTCTCTCCATCGGGTTCTGTTGGATTTCTGTCTGTTGTTTGTTATTGAAACTTATGGTTTACCATTGATGTTTATTGTATAACGATGGTTTCTATTACACTATAGTCTGTTGTGATCAGTTGTATTCTAGTGGTTTTCTTTTGTTTATGTAGTTTCTGATTTTTTTTTTTGTGCAAAGGACAACTGGTTTCTGTTGTAATTTAGAGTTTTCTGTTGGCTTCTGTTGTGTTCTGTTGGTTTCTATTGTGATAAACCCAATGTATTTATAATGGATTATTGTAAATCCCATTGATTTCTTTGCTTTTTGTTGGTTTCTATTGTGCTGAAACAAATAGGTTTATGTTGTAGTCTAGTGTTTTACATTGGCTTCTTCTGTGCTCCGTTGGTTTCTATTGTATTGACACAGGTTTTTTATGGTTTGTGATCTTTTTCTGTTGTTTTCTGTTGTGATGCCATTTTGCACCATCAGCGCGGGGGAGGTACAAGCCCTTGTGAGGGCTCTTGTCCTCCCAAGCGTTTGTCATATCCAATCGGAATCCAGGTTTCGGACGGCTAGCATGTCTCGCCTGACCATTAGTCAAACATAGTTGCTGCGGACTTGCCCGCAGTTATTCTTTTTGAAGACTCCTGGGTAGCGCCAGGTAACGTGTTCCCATTACTATTTCCTCTCTTTCCTTACATGTGGGGGAAAGAAGAGGAAAGGTTCATATTCCTCTCCGAATTTTCAAATTCTCTTCTTGTTATAACCGCCGCGAAGACCGAAGTTCTTTGTTGCGGTTTTTTGGTTAAAGTTTGTAAGCGGATTCTAAGCGAAATATTTAGTAATGTCTGGGCGGTAGATTGTAGGCAAGACATTATTCTATTTAATTTAGTATGTATGTATGTTTGTTGTGTAAGATTCTAAGATATTCCAATAATTAAATAAGATTTGTACGATTATTTGTTTATGTGTGTGTTTACTCCGACGAGCGAAGAAAGTTTTATTTAATATTTCGTTGGAGAAGGTTATGTACAGCATATAATACTCTAAGGGCGTGTTATTTGGAGTTAAAGAGGTTATTTATGTTGATTTGTTAAGCTGAACAACGAAAATATACTTTGTTATTTGTTTAAAGCTTGAAAAGCAAGGTAGAAGGGAGGACTTATAGACTTGTGTGTCAGCTGCTCGGTGATTGGCCAAGAGTTCCCGCCAATGTTGGAGCCTTATCCGCCGCTCACAAGATGGCTGTGCTGCCTTGTTGTAGCTTGGAGACACCTGGTATGATGTTTTTTTATTGGAAAAATTAAAAGTCCTTATTAAATGGCGCTAGGTGGGTCAAACGAACCCTTACGGTGCTTGTGAAGTGCGACAGTAATTCGTTTTAAGTTTATATTCTTAATTTAGCTTAACTAGCATTTTTTGTAAAAATCTGTAATTCTGAAAAAAAAATTCTTACGAATTTTTAGGGATTATGGAGATCTTTAAGAGCTTTTACTTTATGTTTGAAAGATATTTTCTTTTTATTNTTCTTACGAATTTTTAGGGATTATGGAGATCTTTAAGAGCTTTTACTTTATGTTTGAAAGATATTTTCTTTTTATTCCTAATGTTATGTTAGTTTAACTATACAATTCTGGATCTGTTTAGAGCCAGTTTTATTCGCGTTTTCCTCGCTCGTCAAAGATTGTGTGGTTGATATTTAATACCAGGAAATTCCGGAATTACTTTATTTAGGAAATACAATTTATTTGGCATTATTGAAAGTGCTGAGGGCCTCTAAAAGCAGAAAGGTTTTTTGATTNTTTATTTAGGAAATACAATTTATTTGGCATTATTGAAAGTGCTGAGGGCCTCTAAAAGCAGAAAGGTTTTTTGATTTGGGTCAGCAATTGAGTGGCTTCCTGCCATGTAGGGAAGGAAGTGTGACAGGATGGCCGCAAAGATACACTCAGACAGGAACTCCATAATGGCGCTCAAGTTCTGAAGTGTCTCCCCCAGTCCCTCCGTCACATTCAGGGGTGTTGGGTGTTTGGGTTTGAAGCCGGCCGGGCGCAGAGCGGGTGTTTCCTGCGCTACTGAATGTAGATTAGGGGTTTCTACTGCTACTGCAGCTGGTCGTTGAAAGCCTATAGATGCCTGCGCGTACGACTGGCTACGAGGCAGATTGTGTGCATCAGTGAGTTTTTGATAATTTGCCAAGTTCCTAGCCGGAGTTGGAACTGGCTTGGGTTTGGCTTGCANTTTGATAATTTGCCAAGTTCCTAGCCGGAGTTGGAACTGGCTTGGGTTTGGCTTGCAGTCGTGCCTTGAGTTTTTCTGCCTGGGTTAGTCTCCTCTGCTCTTCCTTCAAAAATTTGGTGCAGAGTTTTTAAATAGCTGGATGTGGGCCATGGCAATTGCAGCAAATTGGTATTGCGTTAAGATTGGGACAAACTCCTGCGTTGTGCGGCCCTGTGCACCGATGACAGACTGTTAGCATGTTGCAATAATTTTGTGTGTGGCCGTAAGCCATACAGTTGCTACAACGAGCAATATCCTGCGGCCTCTTTTGATATAATAGGGGACGTACCACTGTTATGTTAAGCCTAGTCACTGAGACTATAGGCGGGAGACTTTTTTTTGTTGCGGTCACCACACAAAATAAGTTTGGCGGCTGCAGAGTGTTTTTGGTTGGGTTTTCTGTGTCACTCGGGTCATGGATGGATTTTCAAAACTGAGTGACGCTTTTGGCGTCGTAGATGCGGTCGGCAAGCTCAGTGTGGATGTTTGCGGAGTCTGTGGTAGATAGCAGGTTAAACACTACTTTTTGGTTCTGTTCAGATTTCTCACAGAAGGAGTAGTAACTGATTGAGTTATCATTCATAGAGTTCTGAGCTCTTTAATGCAATACCTGATCCATCGAGAGGGCGTGGATTTTCTGCCCATCTCGTGAGATAGAAATTGTGAATCCGGTTTGTGAAATCTGGCTAATCAGCTGCACAACTGATCGGTAGTTTTTTGTATCAGGAATAACGATCCTTAGCAGTGATTTTCCTTGGTTGTTATTGACTCCGAAACGCGGCTGTGTGTTTGTTGGAGGAGTGCCTGAGGTGCTGGGAGCTTGCTTAGAATATCCATCCGGGATTTCCGGGAGATTACTAAACCGGTTTTGAACCGGTACAGGTTCTGTGCGTGGGCGCTTGTTGTCGCCCTGGTTTTCTTTGTTTCTACAAGGGGAGACTACCCTGAACGGTTCTTCCGTTCGTGGGGCTTCTGTTTCAATTTCCGTTTGTTCACTTGCCATCGTAACAGTTATAGTTCTTTCAAGGCCGGTGGAAGACTAGTTGTTGAAGCCGCAGTGTTGTGTCTTTTCTCTCTTTCGGATGCCAGAGAAGCGTGGTTGGCTTCATAGATGTCGTCATTACAGGTCATAAATGCCCTGGCTGCAGATTGAGTTGCAGTCAATATTGTGTCATCTGGATGTTTTAGACACGCGCCCGGGAGTAGTGGTATTTTGCCTCGTGTGTTCATTGCGCCCCCAACCTGCTCCAGCCCCGGAGGGGAAGTGTGGGAGAGGTGGAAGGAGTTTCTGGAACTTCCTGTGGGGTGTGTGTTATTAATAAGTGTTATTCCTACCAACTAAACGTGCAGTAAACTGAGGCCACTAGGGGCTAGGCTCGAGATGACCACGAATGGCCGACCTCAGTTTCCAGGGTGTGTCCGCAAAAGCAAAGCTAAGCGCGTCGTAGGTGAGCCTGCGCTGCCTGTCTGGTGAGGGATGACAACCACCTTACATGAACATGTACATCTTCGTACCTCTGTTTCTTCACTTCAGAAAAATGTGTTTTTATACATACTGGTAACCAACTCTCTCGAAGCGCAGAATGCTTCCATGAAAGATGATAGGTTCATTTCAAAACACGCCCCACAGCGCGCGCCATGTTCAGGATGGCAACGCTGTCATAGCATACATCACATCAGCGAACCTCGGGTCCCTATTCTCTCAGTCGACACTAGGTTTGGATGGCGGAATACACTTATAGTAGGTGAAGTTTAGTAAGGTAAATTACCTTATTGTCACTACTGTTAAATAACATCACTGGTAACTTCCCTTCCTCACAGAACTGTAGGTCTACCACCTTCTGCACTGAAATTNACTACTGTTAAATAACATCACTGGTAACTTCCCTTCCTCACAGAACTGTAGGTCTACCACCTTCTGCACTGAAATTTTGAATTAAAACAACTGAGTGAGTTACGTTGAGTACAGACACTGTCGGATGGAAGTCAACACAATTTTTTCATTACTACCNATTAAAACAACTGAGTGAGTTACGTTGAGTACAGACACTGTCGGATGGAAGTCAACACAATTTTTTCATTACTACCTGTGAGTTGTAAGTGAAACTCACCGATACTGTCATCTTCCTGGTAGACTGGCTCAACTTATCCATATGGTTGCAGCGAAGACAATAGCCTGGCAGAGTAATTCAGCAACGATGAAACACTATTACTTATCCTCCCCATTGTCTTTGAGAATCTCTAGCAACTCTTCTCGTTTTAATTTATACACAATTGCGACACTCATTGAGCTGTGCATGAAACAAATAGAAACCGCGATTAGTGATAAAGCAGAGCTGCGCAGTCTTCATGTATCCAATCTACTTAGAAATTTTAGAATATACAGGAAGGTAACACAAAACTGTTGAAAAGAGATCGATGCTGGAAAATTGACAAGACATTTTGTGATGTTGCTTTACAGTTCAATGCTTTTGCAAAGACAAATACAACCAAGTAGAAAAGATAAATCATTTTACAACTATGTTACAAATATTGACCCTCATTAGCATGCAAGAACAAATTACGTGGCTCCAAGCCTGAATCCCATGCAATTGTAACTTGCAGACGGGACTAATCTGAATCAATGCAGCCTACAGGGCCCACCAGTGTTGACATCTAAATGAAAGATGTGCATGGTATGAAAACTTCAAAAATCTAGTATGAGCAAAAAGAAGACACGCTGCAATTATAATACCAATGCTGCATTTTAATTGTCAATAATACAAGGAAAGTGCTGTAGTAAAGCACCGAATTGTACATGCAATCAAATGCACTACACATGTACACATATGAAATTACTTTATAATATAAGATCACAATAAGTTATGCTGTGATATGTACAGGCCTAAGANACACATGTACACATATGAAATTACTTTATAATATAAGATCACAATAAGTTATGCTGTGATATGTACAGGCCTAAGAAACGTCAATGAATAATATGTATATGCTGTTTTAACAACATTTAAAAATTAATTTGTTGATGATCACAGTAAATTTCTTTACATTAACCCTAGCCAAAACTACTAGTGTTAAGAACATTCGTCATGAGACATTTTAAGTCCGAGGGAAAAGTCCTTTCCTTTAACGTGGCACTCAGATTTAACACACAATAATTACCTTAACTCCATAGTAGAAAGCCTGTAGGCCAGCTTCCATTACTCACAAGAAACTATTGAAAATACCAAATTAATTAGCTAAGTGCGACCAGTTAACATCTACGGGAATCCATACATGGAAATCATTAGACACATGTTCGGTCATGAATATTCATTAAATTGACGACTCATTTCACCAACGGAAAAGACATACAGAAGGGAGACACAAGTTGAAGTGTTGTGCCACATGCCGTCCCCGTTCAACGTCATAAATCACGAGAAATTTAAAAGAAAATTATAAATTAAACATATTCCTACACTTCTTAGGCCCTATACATGACATGAAGAAAGCAGCAAAATCTTTGAATCATTTTCGAAGGTGGAACATTATTACAACTAAAAATAAAAGCTATTAAGCCACAAGAAACTAAACATACTCGTCGTCACCACGAACGAGTATGGGGGAGTCAGACCTTCATATACAAAGCAGAAACCACTAAGTAAACACACACCATCTACTTCCTTTCTCCAGCAGACATCCGATAAAAAGTGAATATTTGACCAACATGACCCAGGTTGTTCCTGACCAACAGCTAAGTCGGATCGGCACATGCGCGAAGAAAAGGGTTTCTGAAGTTCAAAGATCATAGAAAAAGAAGGAACCAAAAGTGCAAAGATTTACCGAGTCGCGAACCTGCACACGCACTAAACACTTGATGATGGAGATGCACCACTAACCCAATATGCACCGCGATCGGTGCCATATACATTCAGGGCTCATAAGTGGGTACAGGCACAGGGCATGATAGTAGGCACATAGAAAACAAAAAATATTTAACCATGCCAAGCATGTACTGCATGTGTCCGACACTTGCAGGATGCAATTTTTGGGGGTGTTGGACCACCCGTAGCATGGAGACATGTCGCCATATGGTCGGACGTAGTGGCATCCAGTTGTCGGATGCTCTCGAGGAAGATCCTGCCTCAGCTGGCACAACTGACACATGAAATTCGCCTTAGTTGCCGCTGGTCCAAGTTACTCTCCAACGTGGTCCTAAATGTTCTCTTTGAGTGAGAGTTATGAGGTCATGGGTAGCCAATTAAGCCTGTTGAGATCACGAAGACAGGTCATAGGTTCCCATGCTGTGTGAGGCCGGGTATTATCATGTCATAAAATGAGGTGTCAAGCTGCCTCAAGGGAGTGCACATTTTCGCAGAATTTGTTGGTCATATTGCCACGCTGTTAGTCTTCCTTCAACCACCACCAGTGGGGCGCGGTAATCGTAGGAAATTGCACCCCACAGCATGAAACATCTTGTTGGGGCAGCGTGCCGCTCTACAATGAAGCGTGGACCACAGTGCTGGGCAGGACTTCTCCAGACTAGAATTCGGCGATCCTCTGTGTCCAGACAGAACCATGATTCGTAGCTGAACACCACTCATCGCCAATCTGCAAGCTGTCTTACTGCACATTCCCAGAAAATGTCACACTTCCTCGGGATTGCTCATGTTATAACGATAGACATTGTAAGGGCGACTCCGACCATTAGACGCAACACAATTTCCAAGATTGGGCATGGTATTTGCTTGGGGTCTTTGTTGATAGGTTGACAGATGCACGCATTACTGATATTAACACAGACTTGTTGCTTCTAGACTAGAAGACTGAGTACATGAAAAATCAAGTGCTGAATAACCAGAATGTAGATGGTGAGTAGGCGAAAATAAGATATCTGATAGACATGTAGATTTTCAAATTTAGGATTACCTGATTTCCTTACTGAATATAGCTACATCGAAGCTGATGCTAAATATTTGGTGCCTGACCATGAAAACGGATGTNTGGGGTCTTTGTTGATAGGTTGACAGATGCACGCATTACTGATATTAACACAGACTTGTTGCTTCTAGACTAAAAGACTGAGTACATGAAAAATCAAGTGCTGAATAACCAGAATGTAGATGGTGAGTAGGCGAAAATAAGATATCTGATAGGCATGTAGAATTTTCAAATTTAGGATGACCTGATTTCCTTACTGAATATAGCTACATCGAAGCTAATGCTAAATATTTGGTGCCTGACCATGAAAACGGATGTGAAACATAACAATAAAATATTGAATGCATGCCNCTGAGTACATGAAAAATCAAGTGCTGAATAACCAGAATGTAGATGGTGAGTAGGCGAAAATAAGATATCTGATAGGCATGTAGAATTTTCAAATTTAGGATGACCTGATTTCCTTACTGAATATAGCTACATCGAAGCTGATGCTAAATATTTGGTGCCTGACCATGAAAACGGATGTGAAACATAACAATAAAATATTGAATGCATGCCTTGACCAATTATAGAGGCTTTAAAATGTAACTTACGCATTATGTGTGGAAATTTGTGTGAGGAGTGATTTTCNTGCCTTGACCAATTATAGAGGCTTTAAAATGTAACTTACGCATTATGTGTGGAAATTTGTGTGAGGAGTGATTTTCCCATACAGTAAATACGAACGAGTGTTACAAAGCCATCAAAGCAGACAACGAAAAATTTTTGATTACTAATTGTGAAATACTGATTGTCGTGAATCGATGGGTGGATGCTTCCAAGCTAATTTGTATTTGTGTTGATAACTTTACCCGCTATTGATTTGTTGAAGATACGAATCCTCAGCCAGACCTCAAATGTGTAGTCAAGCAGAAAGTGCCGACNTTACCCGCTATTGATTTGTTGAAGATACGAATCCTCAGCCAGACCTCAAATGTGTAGTCAAGCAGAAAGTGCCGAGTTCGACTTATAAACGAAAATGTAAACCCTACTTTTTGTAACTTGAACGATGGGTTGTTTTCGTCGATAAGAAAGCACATCTGGTTGTTTTATAGTCCAAGCGAGTATTTGAATGANACTTGAACGATGGGTTGTTTTCGTCGATAAGAAAGCACATCTGGTTGTTTTATAGTCCAAGCGAGTATTTGAATGAATACGAGAGCAGGAAACAGAAGTAGGTGATCTATTGGCAGTTGTAGGTATTTTTAAAAAGCGAGCACATTATTAATTCTTTGATATTTTCCTCTAAATATCAAGACCCCAAAACTGGTAATATTTTATAAATATCAAAGACTNCATTATTAATTCTTTGATATTTTCCTCTAAATATCAAGACCCCAAAACTGGTAATATTTTATAAATATCAAAGACTAAGAATTTGTTAAAATATCAAAACCTCAAAAATAAAAATAATGAAATTGGAAAAAAGTGTTGATATATAAAAATTAACACAAAAAGTCAAAACAAATAAATGTAGAAATATTAAATTATAAGTATTAAACAGTGGTATAATATTATTATAGTTAATAATGAATATTGTAATAAAAACCTTTCACAGTGAATATAAAATTACGAAAATTGGCAAGAAATATATTATAAGAGTAAAAGATTATATTTAATTATTAACCAAAAATGGTATGTACAGTTTTTAAATAGATGTAAAACGTTAAAACCATAAAATGCAAATGGTGCTGTAAAGAAAAACATTTTTATTTATTTTTTTTACATCCTTAGACAAATGTTAAAAATGTTCATGTATGTAAAATTTTTTCTAATATTCATAGAAAGAATATTCGATAATAAAGAAGAAACTTAAGAAAAAGTACATTGTGGATGTGGAAATATATCAATAAATCATATTTCGATTAGCACAAACGAATGAAATCATACAAATAAAGTTCAGAAAAATATAAGAAGATTATAATAATAATTGCTTGTACATTTATATATTATTGGATTTTCCTTACATCATCCATGTAAGAGACTGAGATTTCCTAACGATGGCAGGATGTGATTAAATGTATAGTAGAGTGTTCTCGTGCTTATGTCTTCCGTCAATTTAGTGCTAAAAAAATTAATGAACAATTATTGGTGATTATAAATATGATTAGAAAAGGTTATAAATAACTTTTGTAATAAATGAAAGAAAATTAAATGACTATCAGAAAACAATCATAGAATATAACCATTTAAAAAATTTACTTTTGATTGCTAGAATATATATATACAATTTTTGCAATGATTAAGAGGTTAATTTACATTTAACTTGCAACGAATATTTAAATATTCATAAAAAATCAAAAATGATTTAATAATAAACAAATAAAATAAATTGAAATAATCAAAAAGTATAGAAAAACTGTGAAAACTTCTAATGTCTAAAATAAATTTTTTTTTATGTTCGTGTTATATTAAAAGCCCTTAAATTTTAGAAAAAATAAATAGTTTGAAATTATTAGGATAAAAGTGTGATATATTCAAATATAGCTGAAATAAAATTACCTATAAATTAAAAATAACATATTGCTATTTTTTATTAAGTTTTTAAAAGGTTCCAGAAAAATTGAAAAAAAAAATTAATGTTATATATTATTAACTATGCAAATTATAATAAATCTACAATAAATTTTGAATAATATTGAAATATTTGATTGTTTTTTTATCATATGTAATTTTAGTTTTAGGTAATTTTACTTATCAAAAATATCAAATTATATAGACTACAATTTATTTTCTAACAAAGTTTTATTTAAATTACATTTACGTTTGGATGAACCAGATTGTTTTTCTTGTAATGTTAAGAACTTAAATTGTTGAAAATAATGAAAAAAAATTTTAAGTTTAAATTTTTTTTATAATACAAATTTCAATATATCTTATATTAAATTAAATACTGTAGTCGAGTAAGGCTGTTCTTTAAATAACATAACATATGTAAAGAGATTGATTAATTTACAAATATCATTGATTTATATTTATGCAAATTGTAATATACCTAATACTAATTTATAAAATACGAAAACTACGCCATTACAATGATTAAGAAGAACCTAATTCTAATAACGATTCCAATTTTTACTTTTATTGTAATAATATGAAATAAAAAAAATACGAATTAAAAGTAAAAAGCTAAATTGTAATATAATTAAATTTTTAATTTTCATTATTGAATAAAGTACTATAAGATGTATTACTAAAAAAAATTATTTTTTTTTATTATGTGGCAGATTGTTTTCGTCAAGTTAGTTTTTTTTTCTTTCTGTCTCCATTACTTTAGGTATGCTTATTTTTGGCTGTAATAACACCTTGATCTGCCATACTTGTATTTGTGATTCTGGCATTCAAGCCTGTGTACTGGGAGACGACAAGTTGAGTTAACATATTGGCTACTGTTTTGCCGAACGAAGAACTGGGATTGAAATAGTGCTTCGCCTGATTGCTCTACTACTTACCAACCGAAGTTGCAGTGCGTGTTGCTATCTGAAGAAGCCAAGGCTTTTAGTTTCGCTGCCACTAAATGATCTTGTACTATTAAATGCTTTTGGCTGTTCCTTACAACATCCATGTAAGCGATTGTTATTTGCTATCGATGAAGGAATGTGATGTAATGTATAGTACAGTATTATCGCGCTTATGGGGAAGTTGCCTTCGGAAAATAAAGGACTAACATTTATTTTAAAGACATACTCATATGCTTCTGTAAAAGGAAGGAACTCCGGGGCACGAATAATGAAGAGATTTTTATGGGAAAGTAGTAGTGATATGGCAGTCCAGGAAGCTTCAAGTATCGTCTATGTTGAAGTTGTGTTGTGTGCTGAGAGAAAGTGAGTTTGATCAGGCGAGAAGAACCAGCATCACAAGATGTCTGGTGGGGAGAATATCCCCGCATCTGTCCTGGTAAGAGTAGTTCTGTGAAGAAGCACTGCCCACTCCATTGAGGGTAAGGTGAGGATAATATAAGCGAAGGCGTTTTGTGTTATTCAGTTTGCTAAATGTGAATCAGTTACGACTGTACAACGTGAATTCCGTCGCAAATACGGACGTCGTCCTCCCGATAGGTGTAGTATCGTACGTGGGTTTCGTCAGTTCCGTGACACAAAGGCAAAAGTTCCGGATGGCCGCGTGAGTCCGAAGAGAATGTGCAACAGATTCAACAAGCGTTCGTTCGCTGCCCGAGAAAATCAACTCGAAAATCTAGCCGGGAAATGCAAATCCCTCAATCAACGGTATGGACAGTGTTGCGATTGCTGTAAAAACCATACAGGTTACAGCTTGTACAGGCTCTTACCGAAAGAGATAAAGATCTGAGACGAGATTTCTGCGCGTTCTTGCTCAGAACGAGGTAGACGATGCCTTCATGTCTAAGCTGGTTTTTAGCGATGAAGCTCCGTTTCAGACAAATGGTAAGGTGAACTGGCACAACGTGTGGTTATAGGGTCAGGAGTATTCAAAGACACTGTTTTCAGCCCTTTCTCTTTTCATGAACCCACTGTTACCGGAATACTTTATTTGGACATGCTTAGAGAGTGGCTGTTTCCTCAGTTATAATAGGCGGCTAAGGACTTCATTTTCCAGCAAGATGGTACCCCACCCCATTGGCATCTAGCTATTCGCGGATACATTAACGATACTTTGCTGCAACGCTGGATTGCTCGAGGAGCATCTGGTGACCATGCTCTTCATCACTGGCTCCAAAAAGCCCGGATCTTACCCCGTGCGATTTTTTTCTTTGGGAGTACATAAAGGATCAAGTGTTTCGTCCACATTTACCGGCCAACATTGACGATCTCAAAACGAGAATTACGGACCTCATCCAAACCGTAACACCGGACATGCTGACAGGAGTGTGGAACGAGTTTGATTATCGCGTAGATGTCGGGCGGGCCGCTCGTGGTGGTCACATTGAACATTTATGAAGGTATGGTAAACAGACTTCACATTTCCACGGTTCATTTGATGGGCAACCAAGGTTGTAGGTCGTTTGGTTTTGATATTATAGACCTTCAATGTTTGGGTATTCTTTGTACTCATCCTGTATTTCTGATTTTTTTTAAAGAATATGAAACAAAATAAAATATTTATGAACAAAAATATAAGAGTAGGTTATTGATTTTTGGAGCTTATTGAGATTTTAACTCGAATCTGTAAAATATTTGTTAAAATACAGAAATAAATATTCAATATTAAAAATAAAAAATATTTGTAAAAATTATAATTATAAAGAATTTTCCTATTATATCACACATTCTGATTTAATTAAATTTTTACTAAGTTACATATTATAGAAACTTTTTGCAATAAATATAATCCGATTTGTTACATAATAAAAAAATTTCAATAAGTTAATTAAAATACTCAAAAACAAAGTATAAACAGAAAATTGTCAAAAAAAACTGAGAATATTAAAAATAAAATTATGAAATTACTAAACTTTATATTAAAAATACAAAATTGGTAATTTTGTTGAAGATACTTTTTATAATGAAAAAACACAAAACATTTAGTTATTCGTTTTCAAATATAAAAAATCAAAAATTGTATGATATGATAAAAAAAAAGTAAAGAAAAATTAAAAGACAACCAACAGCTTTTATATCTGGAATACAAATATTTATACAGAAAATTATGTTCATTTATTACCTTATGTATACATGATCTAAACAAGTTATAAAAATAAATAATTATATTTCAATATTAAACATCCATAATATAAGAAAATTAAAAAAAAATCTAATTCCAAATGCTACATTGAACATAAAATAGGGGGATATTAGAGATTTTTATTATAGAACTACAGATATCATAATACAAATGTAAAATATCTTGATAAAATATTTTAAGAGTAGTTGCAATAAATCCTAATAAAAAAAATATTTAATTTAGAAAGCTAAAGAAGTTATGTGGAAAATATTTGCTATAATAAACTATTAAAATTTTGTTCAAATTAATATGAATCTTTAAGAGGTTCATCTTATATTGGATAACCAGAAAAAATGTAATGTTTACAAGCCTGTATCAAGGTTAAATTAATGATGAAAACTATTTTATTTCGTCTACAAAACCATTTTAATATTCATCGAATCAAGATAAATACATTTTTTTTTATAAAAACATTAGATTAGAACTATATTAATTATTTGCACATTTTGAAAGCATATTAAAATTGCATGTATATCAAAATTTAAGAACCTAGGTAATTTTTATATTAAAGTTTCATTTTTTAATTAAATATTTGAAATTTATCCATTATAATTAAGAAAATTAAAAAAGTAATACTTAACAGTAGTACTTTATAGTAGGATACAATAGTATATATGCATTTTATAATGTTATAATAATTAGATCTCTGTCACAATGTTGTACAAGTAATGGAAATTATTTCCTTTTGATAGATGATTAAGGATACACAATCCTAAAGAAAAATTTAATAAACATGATGCATTTTGTTCTAAAAATGAAGCCGTTAAAACAGAAAAGTCTAAAATGGAGAAAATTATAATTTAAAAATCATAACCATTCATTGAAAGTTCATTTTGTTATTTTTGCTGATTCTTAATGTTTATTAAAAAATATGGATAATTATGAATCAAATCCGAAAAAATCATGTATAATGAAATATTAAAAACATGAACCAGAAAGATTCTCTCTTTGTGTTTTATGTAACAACCCATTATATAAAAATAATAGAATATGATAATGAGGATGCACATGAATTTTTTATTTAAATATTAGAAAATTATATAAAGAATTAAAAAAAAAATATGATAAAAAGTTAAAATTAAATACAATTAACTAAAGTAGAGTTAGAAATAAAAATTCTAAATATTATCTCACAGATAATATAAATGATATTAAATATCATGATAATATAACAGGAATATATCGAGGCACTGCTCATTCTCTTTGTAATTTAAATTATGGAATTCGGTCAGTTGTACCAGTTAATATTAATAATTTTTCAGTATATTATGCACATATGTTTATAAAAGAATGGAATATAAAACATATGATATTAAAATAATTTCTACTAAAATAAAAAAAAATTGTTTCAATAAAAAAGTTGAAGATTGTTTAGAAATAATATTTTTTAATACATTCATATTTTTTAGTTCAAGTACTAATACATTAAGTAAAAATCATAAAAAATTGATTTTGAGAGACACCTAATATTAAAAAATTAACAATTAAATTTAATACTGTATATGACATGAATATGAGTTCAATATAAAAATAAATTAAATAAATTACAAACAAAAATTAATTCTATTCGAGATTTAAAAAAACAAGTATAGCATATGAATATTAAAACACGCTAAAAAGGTGTTAAAATGTAGCACACAAATTTAGAATAATATGCAATACTATACAAAACATCTGATGTACTTATTTTAATTTATATTATTTAATATTTTTGAGATGTTAATTTAGAAGCAAATAAATTAGATTCTTCTTGGTAATATACAGCACCAGGTTTATAATTAAAGTGTATTAAAATCGAATTAATTTTTATTAGTAGAATAGGATATGATTTTATATATGGAACAAGGTATTCGAGTTGGAGTATTACAATGTTGTAAAATACATGTAAAACTAAGTAATAAATACATGAATGGCTATAATAGAAATATAATTTCTAGTTATTTAAAGTATTTATTTACAAATAATTTATATGGTTTGGCAATGTAATAATATTTACCATATGGTGTGTTTAAATGAGTTAGAGAATATATTACAGAAAAATTACATATAGAGAAAACAGAAGAAAAATTAAATCTGTGTCAAATGAATCTAGATGTTATATATTACAAGCTAAAGTATGATAGACAAAAAAATTCCATATAATTATGAAGACATTACATTTGCCTGCCCGGCCAGCGGGAGGCGAAGGACGATAATGAAAGAAGAGGTAGGGGGAAAGAGATGAGCTATCACTATGACAAACATGCTGCACCATGCCATGGCAAACGTCCACGCATATAAAAGACACCAAAGGGAGGCAAGACAGAGGCGCAACCGCACACAGACACCTTGGCACGGGTGTGTCAGCATCACACCGGCCATGAGGGAATTAACACATGCCGCATTGTTAGTATTTGAAGCACCGCTGTAACAACCCTCCCACACCCCGAACTTATCCCACGCAAGAACACCTTCAGTAGAAATGTGCTGCGGGACAGGTGCTGCAAGGCCAGGTCGGCCCGGGGGCAGATAGGAAGTTAAATGTGCCAAGGTTATGCCGAGTTAAGCTGTCAAATTGTTGACTCACCAAGGAAGGCCCTCCTCCCACCCCTAGCAAAATGCATGATAACATTGACACGCGCCGAAGAAATGCCGAGGTAAGCTCGATTTTCACCGACACAATGCTAGTTAGCAACAGGATATGGACTGACCGTGTTTGGCAGATAGCCCTCATCCCCCGTCCCCCCAACGAGACACATGTGAGGATCTGGGGTGTCACTGGGAGGGGAGTTATGAGTCCTGACTTGTGGAGGAAGTAGTTAATTGTTTGGTGTCCCCCTCCGGAGGAGACCTGTGGAAAAATGCAGACGGAGTTGACACATGTAGGATGCCGAGAGATGTCTTTAAGTGGACCTGGCAGGTAGAGGAGGGGGTAGGTTGTTCAGTGGCCTCACCATGAGGCAGAGGTTACTCAGTTGTTGTATCCCCGCACCGAGAGGTGGCAGTCGGGTCAGTGATGTAGGATTCAGTCAAGTCAGTCAGTAAGCCGAGGCCGGAGATCGGACCCCAGCAGATTCACTGATGTAGACTCAGTTGTGTGGAGGCCACACCGCCAGGCGGCAGACAAGTGGGAACTCACCAGGAGCACCAATCCAGGATGCGAAGACACTTAGTCGTACGACACCGAGAGGGAATCAGACAGTCAGGCGTGTCAGAACAGTCAGTCGAGGCCGGGGAATGGACCCCGGCAGAGTCAGTCAGGGATGTAGGTCAGTCGGATCAGGAGTTCGCGAGAGTCAGTCGGATCGTGAGGACACCAGAAGAGGCGTGTTGTGGAGTCATCCGTCGAGAAGAGAACCTGGAGAAGCAGTCGTGGAGAGTCGTCACCGAAGCCAGGGCCTGTGAAAAGCTGCCCTTCATACCAGACCTGAACCTACCGCCGGAACACCCAGAACTACAAGTATAGCTAAGTATCAGCATCATCGTTCAATGAAACCTCCCCGTTGCCTAGCATCCCCCCTCAAGACATCAACAATAGTTAGCATGAATACATAAATTAGCCCTTAAGGCACCTAACTCGCAAGGTACCACATCTCGGTGTTATATATGTGTATAATATTCAAGACAATATAACCCAGTCAATTGAAACACCAAGTGACTAAATTATTGTCCTACCCCTCAACACCCAAGGCATCAATAGTCTGTGACTGGTAAATATAACTCTAACCCTATGACACTGTCTGTACCTCATATCACTGGGAGGCGAATAGCCTCTAGTTTTTAAAATAATGAATTTCCATAGAAATATATATAATAATAAATTTTATGGTTGTGTACTATGATTATAAATATTTCGTTGAATTAATGTAATTTTTTTTTAATATCACTTACTCTATTACTTTGTTCAATTATTTTGTGTGAAAAATATATATGAAACATGTTTTTGTAAGACCTTGTGTTTTTTTAATTTGTAAGATCATTAACAAATTTATTGTTTATAATATAATTAATGAATTTGTATTAGAAACACAATTTTATAAATCATCAATTTTTCATTACATTTAATGTTTTGTTTTTTATGATAAATTTTAAGTATATTTTGAAGATTATCAATTTTTTTTAATATAACTTTTTAATATAGTTATGGAAACGTAATTATTGAAGCAAGATCTTATTGCTTTTTATAAGCAGATATATTAAAGCAATCATTTGAAGAACCACTATAGGTATTATTTTGTATGATATTTCTTTGTTCTATCAGAAAAATCATTAAATGTTTCCTTTTTGGCATAATCATTAAAAATAGTTTTTTTAATGCCAAATTCTTTTTTATTTCGTCAAAAACTTTATTGTTGACATTCATTCAATGTAGTTTTTAAAGAAACATCGTCTATTAAGTCATAAATATTTTAATTCGGTACATACAAGCTTAACTCATTTTTAAAAGTAATTTTCTGTTTAAAATCATAAAATACAGATACCAAAATTGATTTTGCTAATTGAATAGTTATTTAACCCTCTTGATATTTTTTTGTAATCATCATCCAACTTTCCCTTAACAATTAATATTTTTTCATTAATAATATGACATTGTCTATGTATTCCTTTATTTTATCAGCAAATTCACCGAAAATTTCATTTTAATTTAAGTATTTGACTCAGATTTTGAAGCAACGTCTTTTATTTAGTGTTTAAGATCTTCATTTTTAAGTTATTAACATAAATTTATATTTTGAAAACATTTTTAAATTTCTATTATTAATTTTTAAAAATTTATCCCAACAGCTTATTAATGGCTTTACAAATACATCTTTTATTTAATAAAAATAATTTTTTATCGGAAATATTATAACAAGTAAACATAAATGGCCTAAACAAAGCTGTTTTAAAATTTTTATTTCTATCATCATTAAAATATCAGATAATCTTAAAAATATTTAAATTAATCCTACTGGAACATTCCCACCTAATGTGTTGAGTTAATAAATATCATTATTAATATTTTAATATAAGGGGAGCCTCGAGGGCTAAGCAGTTGGACTGATCGCCTCCAAGGCGAACTGGTTTCAATCCCTGGCTGGGCCACTCCCACATTTTCGCAAGTGGGAATTTTGCTGGACGATGTTGCTGGTTGGCGGCTTTTGTCGGGGTTCTCCCGTTTCCACCGTCCTTTTATTCCAGTGCTGCTCCATTCTCACCTCGCTTGACCCTCATCAGCTCTCGACACCTAAATGTTAAGAACCATTAAAATCTCTGCAATCACTCACTGTATTTACAAGTCCAATGAGTTCCAGAATAAGCAGATATAACTAATTTCATTATTTTACATTAATTCTTATTTATTCTATGTGATAATTCATCTATTATATAATCATCTGTTTAAGAAGTTATCTTTAATTTTATTACAAAATTGTTGATATCGATATAAGATAACGTAATTATTTCAAAATTTCTTTAGTCTTCATGTTTTTCATTTCGTTGCTATAATACCTTACCCAAAATTAATTTTATTTGCTTCCAATAAGTAAATTGTGTCATCGTTCTTCTAATTATTTCTTATTTTTTCCTGTTTGTTCAACCGTATTATAAATCGAGCTTAATCCAGTTGCTAATACATCTAATCCCCCCCAATAAAGTTATTATAATGGGAGAATTTCACATTTATTGTTTAAAGACTCACAGTTTTTCTTGTAAAATTTTTTTTTCAATTCTTGGTAATGATAATGTTAATGAAAACGCCTATCCTTCTTTGATTTATTTTATATTTTCTCAATTTATTTTTAGTTAAATAATAGATATCCAAATATAATAATTGATTAACTGGAATATAGAATTTTATCTTCATAAATTTCATTTAATTAAAATAGTTCATGTATATCAAACAAACACCAAATTCCCTGTATTTTATAATTAATGAATTTTAATTCCTTATTTAATTTTCTTTTAGTAAACATACTTCCAGAAACAAAAGTAGAAGCTATTTTTCACCATTTCGTGTATCTTTATGTAACATTGTTTCTTTAGCTTCTAGTCAATTTTTATCAGCTACATGTTTTAGATTACATATCTTTATGATCACTATTAGCATTTACGTGACCTTTACATGCCTCATGTAAATTATTTATACCTATAACTGAGTTCCTAACTTTCACCTAATTTTGTAAATGGACCACAATAATGAGAACCATGTAAATGCACCTCGGGAAAATATAAAAAATTTAATTGCCATTTTATAATTAATTTGCCATGGTGTTTAGAATTCCAGAAACAACTTGGGATTACTTTTAATAGATGTGTTGAACATGAAATTACGTAAAGATTATTAACTACATAGTGAGAAAATCTATTGCATAACATATATATTATACTAAATATTACACAATGATCATTTTTATTGTCAGAATTTCCTTCGCAGTGAATAACTTACAATGTATCAATTAGTTTTCTCACATCACTTATCACACATATTCATTTGATATATCATTATATTGTTTTATTCCTTCGCGATGTTCTGGCGTGTGTGGTGAATATTTTCTTTCGGTTGATCTTGATTGTGAGCGAGATGATGGTCATGTTAGATATTTTTCCAAAAATTAGTTTATTTATATTTTAAAAATTGGAATATTTTATTTCAATGAACTTTTTTACTTGGATTATATTTTGAACATTAAACATTTGTTAATACAGCTATTTCTCTATGATCATCATAGTCTTCATTGGTGTTATTATTTTTAAGGTGATCTTGTTTACTTTTTATTAACAATGTAGCTACTGAACTACTTTAGTGTGAGGGCAAGCGAGGGAGAAAATCAAAACATGGTACACATTGTGAGTGAACAGATATTTTTTGCACTTCTAATCAGTACAAAAGCACGACCGTTCAGATCGAGTGGCAGGTAGAAAATGCCACCTACTCTCTTGCCTGTGGTGCACCTCGAACCAGGGAAACCCCTGCTTGCTTAATGGTGCTTGTGCATACTCATGCACACACACCCATGTTGACGCCACTGTTCATTAGCACTTTTTGACGCAACAAACACTTACACTCACCTGCTCAGTGGTTGTGGTAGTATGCTACTCCATCATCTCCCTGACAGTGATGAACTCACATCACGAAAAACCACCCTGAAGGCGGTCGGGAAAGCGGAGGCGGCGACTAGAACATACAGGTTGCGGAAAAGGCAGGGGTTTCATGTCGGTGACTTGGGGAGGTGAAGGTGGCCCCAGTTCTGTGTCTAGGATGGGTGTGGCCAGATCATCGACCTTATCTTCATTTATGGTGTACGCCAGCATGAGGCGATCGATTGAAACTGTGGCCTGGTGGCTGTTCATCTGGAGGGTTGCAGTCTTATATGTCCGATGTAGCAATGGGAAGGTGCCTTTATAAAGTTGCTTAAAACACCAATTTCGCACCACGTGACGTATGAAGAATTCTGTCTTTATTACTAGGTAATTGAAGACAAATGGCTTACGTCTATGATGCCGAGAGCCACAAACAGGTCGGAGATCACTGAAGTGATGCTGTAGTTCTTTGATAAGATCTGTGGCATCTATATGTTGAGAACTGGGGTAATCTACCAGGAATTTCCGGGCAGCTACAGGAGTTGCCCATACACCATATCAGCAGAAGTTGCATTCATGTGTTCTCTCTAGGCTACTATGATTACCAGGAGTATGGTAGGAAAACTGTCTACCCAGTGCTCTATGATGTGGTAATATATGGGTGCCTTGTGCTGCCTATGCATGAGCTCGACTGTGCCAATAGCAGCAGGATGGAATTCTGTGATCCTCAGGCGAGTCATGACTTCCCGGTCACTAAGGTCCCTGAAAAGTCTAGACTCTAACTGCCTACCATGATTAGTGAATATCTGTGGTGCTGCGCCAAAGCGAGCTATCCAATTGGTGTTGAACACTAGGACCACCATTGAGTGTTCGATGTTCTCCACAGGCACTGCTTCTGGCCATCTGGTGAAGTGGTGGATGATCGTCAAACAATATCAGAAGCCCTGCGAAACTGGAATGGGACCCACTAGGTCTACATAGACATGGTCGGAACGAGCAGAAGGTGACGAGAATGAGCCCACTGGTGTTGAGATATATTGAGAATTTTTTTCTATGCTGACATGGGAGGCAGAAGCATGCCCATTGCCGGCAGTCAGGTTTAATGGACTGCCATAAAAATGCGTTGAGTGTTTAACCTTTTGGTAGCTTTGGTGCCTCTGTGCACCAACTGATGGTCCACATTGAAGGGTGTCCATCGAAATAGTGCATTAATAAAGGGTCTTGCAGCTGGCGTGGAGACATCGCAGTAGACCTCGAATTGCGACTATTGCAAGTGTAACTTCCTTAGTGGCAGGTCAGAATCCTCTGAAGGAACTGCTTTAATACTTCGTCCACTCTCTGGGATGCAGCAAGAGCCTGGTAATAGAGTGTAGCATGTACATCATCAACCCTCGAAAAGGCGTCAGTGATATAATTTGCTGAACCTGCAATATGCTTAATATAGGTCGTGAATTGGCTAACTAATTCCAAGTGGTAGGACTGATGGGATGAGTACATATCTGGATTTTTTTCAAATTACGAAAATGAGGGGCTTGTGGTCTGTAAAAAACTGATATTCAACCCTCAACCATGTTGGGAAAAACTGGTGAATTCCAGAATAGATAGTGAGAAGCACCTGATCATAAGCCCTATATATCTGTTGAGCATAACTGAGCTTCTTCAAGAAGAAGAGTAATGACTACCAACCCCCTTACACATGCTGCTGGAGTACTACCCCAAATGTGAAGTCCGAGGCATCCAACATTATCCCTAAGGATGCCATCGGTATGGGATGAGCCAGGAGAGCAGCTTTTGCAAGACTGGTATTGCAGTCCTCAGATGCCTTTTCACTTGTGGGTGTCTATGTCTTAATAGCAAAATCCTTCATGTCGCCTTTGATAAGCTCGTGCAAGGGAGTCTGTGATGTCAGCAATATTTGAGATGAAGCGACTATAGAAATTGAGCATGCTAGTAAATTTATGCAGCTGTTTCGCAGTTGTTGGCCTACTGCAGTGAAGGACAGCATCCACTTTCTCTTGGGAAATTCTTAATGCCATCAATAGAGACACTGTGCTCTAAGAATGTTACTTGTGGTTCCCTGAGGACACACTTAGAACAGTTGACAAATATATCGTACAAACTGAGGCATTTGAAGAGCTCCCCCAGTTGCTACTCATGTTCTGCTTTGGTAACAAAGTCATTAGGATGTCGTCAAGGTAGGATACACAAGAGTCTAGGCCCATGATTACTTCATCGACAAATCTCTGAAATTTCTGTGTGTCATTACGATACCCAAATTACATGAAGAGAAATTCTAAGAGTCCGAATTGAAAAGTGATTGCTGTCTTGTACACATCTGTCTCGGTAACAGGTATTAGGATATAGGACTAGACAAGGCCAATAACATAAAATATAGTCTTTCCATGGAGCATGTGGAAGAAGTCCTGAATGTGTGGATTTGGATATATGTCTGGAATTGTACGAGCATTAAGCTGGTATTCCCCACATGACCTCCATTCCTCAACTTTCTTTTAAACATGTGCTAGGAGCAACACCACGTGCTGGCAGAAGGTCAAGCTGTCCCATGTTCGAGCATAGATGCCAACTATTTCTTCGTGATTCGCAGCTTATCCACAGACACACGTCATGGCCTGCTATGCTCGGGTTGTTCAGTGGGGATATTTGTGTGGCGAAAACTGGTATGCTGGGCATACTGTAATGTGCCAGATGAGTGAGTGATGGTAGTGTACCTTTTGAACATTTCAGTGTATCGCACTGACTGATAAAGTGTTGTGACACTGCTGGCATCACATGTGGCCATGCGCAAGTCTGAGGCCAAATATGTGTTTGAGTCTACAATGTACCAGTTTCTGATATCAACCAGGAGACTGTAAAGTTGAAGGAAATATTTTCCAATAATCGGCTTAGTCACATTGGCTACAACAAAATACCAAACGAAATCTCGCCTGAGTCCAAAGTCCAGCGCTAATGTCACAAAGCTATACATTCCGAATGTTCAACCATTTGCTTCAATTAGAGTAGGTAGACTTTGGGTGCCTGCCTGCTAACCGAGCACATGGAAAAACACAAATATCCTCAACCGCCTGAGCGAAAAGTGCGCGACGCGGAAATGGCATGCGACTGTTGAAGTTGTGTTTCCGCATCACAGTAACGTGCGTGTGACAGCCTCCTGCGCAATCAAAGCTCAAGGGGAAAGCACGGGAGGTTGTTGATATTGTATTGTGTCATGGAACAGGACGCAGCTGATAATGCGCCATCGATACCTCTTACAAAGGCCCAACCGCCAACAGTGTACTACCTGTATGCTGGCAATATGTGTTATACTGTAATAAGAAGTGTACATTCATAAACATCATCATATAACGTACTTTTCAGACTATTTTGGTTGTGTGTGTACCACATTCTAATGCGCCCTGCATAGAGTATACAGCTGCATGATCTCAACCAGTACTGTCCCTTTCGAGGCAGCTGATATTTCATGTACATTATGTCGTACTTATATATTATATTGCTACATGCTAATGTACTTGTGACCGATGTTTTCATTCTGGGATATATTCGTGTTTGTGCTGTGTCCTGCTACTCAACTTCCTAGATTTACCCCCTCCTCGCAGTAGTTGCCATCTGCCACAAGAGACACGCGCTGTATCTCACACTATTTCAGAGAAGCGGCAAAAGACGTTCACAACTACGCTTGTTATAGAAATATCAGCGATAGTGTCTCAGTCGCCTGAGAAGTAAGTACGTAAGGAATGCTGAAAGGAGCCGCGGTGGTGTAGTTGTCAGTCTGCTCGCCTCCTAACAAAGCGAACCAGGTTCACATAACACAAGATAAGAATAAAATAATTATTAGGCACTAAAATGTAATAAATATGCCTGGAACATATCTCGGAATAGGAAATTACGTTATGAATGAGCACTGCAGTTGGAATATAAATGCAAGAGCTGTTGTAAATCATATGCGAGGCTATAACCTCATAAAAGCCACTCTGCAGTTTTGATTTACAATATAAAGGCTGGTATTCCCGATCATTCAGCTTGGCTTGACATACTCAATACATTCTCAGGTGACTAATGATTAAAGTTCGATACTTTATAATTTAATTTTTGCACTCTTATTCTGAAATAGTAAGAATTCAGCCAAATCGGTGAAAATTGAGCGACTGATAATAAGTGCCTGATAACTAATAATATGATGTCTGAATTTCACAGAACAATTTGTGATTCCACTGTATGTCGAGAATTCCACTGCCGTATAAGTCGCTTGTTCCCAGTTCATTTCCTTGACTTGCCAGACGTCAGTTGCTTAACAACTGACTTTCAGTGAATTATATTTCACTGATTTACATCACTAATTCGAGATTACAGAGTACAATCTCTTTCAGATGCAATAACAGTTTGTTAACACTTGATTACCTTAAAACACGAGCTCCACAACTGTATCTTACCAAAAACCCAGAGCTGTAATATGACGTGGTGAACTTGTCCAGTACAAACTCTGCACGTCTCTGCTGAAGCAATTTCTTGGGCTCGGCGTGGGTCGCGTTATTGATTTCCGTTACTAAAGTACTAAATCATTTGTCGTGAGCAATTTGGCGCGTTCCATAAAAGTTTTAATATATTCATTTTTTTTTTAGAATCGATCATTGAAGTGTAGACGATGTTTACTTTTTTTTGTGTCAACGTGTAGCTGTGGAATTGCTTTTTCCAGCTACAAATTGTGTGATAAATTGTTCTCATCGACCGAAAAACTATTAAGCTGTACGGCGTCCCTCGAAAAACTTCTCATGTTTGTTTTGCTTCCATATAAGCGGTTATTTTTAACAACGGTGCTAGTAAAAGTCTCAATCTTTGGAGTTCAAAAAAATTATTACGTGTCACTGTTCTACAGCATGTAATTTATTACGGATTCAGTGCTAGATTTACAAAATCAGTCCATACTGAGCCCAAGGCAATGTTTATGTATAATGTTTGATGAAAGTGCTTCGATCTGGAGATGGTTTTTAACCGTGCTGAAGTTACTTGCTGCTCATGGGGTTCTCAGCTCCTCACTTAGGTCCATATTCAGTCAGCTCCTCATATTATCCAAGCTGACAAAGGACACACACATATAGCTTACTGCATGGAGATGCCACAACAAGTGTCAGAATGTCCTACATCCAACTAGGTCCTTGTTAACAGTAACTGAGATTATCAGCAATATATTAATGAATTCACGTGTTTAATTTCGATAAATTTAATTTAGGAACAAGAATATTGAACCTCTGGCACACGTTTTACGCAATAAATACCGTTTTTTGTTTTTCCTCAGAGGAGAATAAGCGAGATGTACTAAATGTCAGCGAATAAAAGCATATAATTTGAATGCAAATAATTAAGAGTCACTTGTTAAATTGCCAGTGTATTATTTCGTATATTCGTAAAGACTAGGATTTTGAATATTTGATTTTGCATACGTGTTTAAAATACTGGTTTAATATAAATGCACGTCTATTAACTCAATTACAACTTATATCTTTACGGTAACATAATTTATTGCAACCATTTATTGTGTCGACATAAGATCCTCTTCTGTGCGCTATTTAATATTTATGATAGTGCAACATAAAGAATAAAAGTTTTATGTAATATGTTTAGAAACAAACTACCGAACCCTGCAAATTTTGCAAACAATAAGGTGCTAGTATATACCAAAAAATTTTTTTATATACTCTTAGTAAGTCACACAACTATTTTCAAAATGGCGACTATAGAATAATATTAGTTTTGTATGCTCTATGCACAAAACCATGAAACCAATCTCAACAAATTTTTTGTATTCAGGCAGCACATATTCAAGAATAAAATGAAATTATACATGAAATCATTTCTTCGACAATTTACACATTTAAAATTAAGCTTTTAGGTATGTTTTAGCTCTTTTAGGAAACAATTATAGTTTTCCAAAGGAATTCATGCGGTAAGGTATACTTTTGTAGTCGATCTAAATGTATAATTAAGAATTAAAAGGTAAGTCTTTTATTTAAAAAAAATACAGCCGTGAAACTATAACTTGTTATGTTACATGTTCCAAATATTTCCTACCTAGCTTTGATGGTGTTAGTGCCTTAAGACAACATAAGATTTTTTAATACATAACCTTTTTCTCGGCCATTTATGAGTAATGTCACATGAAAAAAAAAATTTGGTTTTCTGCCATACATCGGGGACCTATGAACAGATTTCCACCAAATTCTTCACACAAGTAGGGCTACGGTAGTGCACGTAAAACTACCTACGTATGATTTAAGTAGTTGAGGCACTTACTATTAAAGTGATTGCTCCGTCAGTATTACCGATTTGTAAACATTATCTACCAAACATTATACTGTTTACATACGTATTTGATGATCCGAATGCTACCTCCGTAATGTATATGGTTGCACGCTAGCTTATTGTATGAGGTTTTCTGAGTTCAAGTCTTGGGTTAGGCTCGCGTGTATTAGTAATCGTCTCACAACTGTTGCATATGTTTCTGGTTCCATCTATAATTATTTTTATGTCAACGTGACAAGGCCTTGCTACCATCTAACTTTTTAAGAATTCAATTAAAATTATTTGCACCCATGTAGAAGAAATCAGGCTCATTAGTTATATCAGTCACATATTGTTACAAAATTGTGATAAATAAAGAGACGTGACTTTCAAATAATTGCTTTGGTAATAAAATAGTTTACGGTTAAAACATATAAATTTCGCTCGCCAAATATTTGCAATAACCTACACACTATCCCAGCGCAACGGCCATTCGCAACGGCAATGGCACGANAGCAGCGGCAATGGCACGAGTTGCAATATATTTATTCCTGCCATGAAAACACATATTTACACGGTAGCTTTGTTAGGTTAACTGAGAAAATCATAACATGACGTGGAAACTTGATTGTGTGCTGTTAGGTACGTTCTGCAGAAAGACAATTTATCATTCGGATCAGCAACAAAGCAACACGCCATGTCATGTCGCCACTTTTGGCAAAGTCCAATTTGTAACCGTTTCGCAGTAACGTCTAAATGGTATAATAAGTGTTCAAACATAAAATCCTCTTTTCAATTTTCAATTACAAATTCAAACATAATTACGTTTGCTGTAATAATGATTAAATATGCTAAAATTTAAAACCTGTATCATTTTCTAGCTCTTCGCGGTAAAGTGAGCACTTTTGTAAACACTCTCATTTGGAATAATACGCAATAAAAATAAATTTTATTTAAACCTTATGCGTTAACCTTGAAGTGCGATAAAATAAATGCTCTGTGTTTATTACTTACATGGCAATATTTATTTGAAAATGTGGTTAAAAGAAAAAAAAATGGATGAAATAACAAAGTAACTAGGGCATCAACATACAACAGTGCTCACTTTAGCATTAACGGCTGGTATTAGCGTTGTGAAACTTGTAGAGTTAAAATAAAACAACAGCCTCCTTGGATGCAAAAATTAACACTAAGACCTAAGTACCATAATTTCTGCTGACATTTTTAAAAATTGCAATGTAAACATGTTTACATCAGTGCTATCTAAGAATGTAAACCTTCTCATCATGACAAAAATAAACTACAGAGTACAAAAATTCCAAAATATAATCATCCGTAAAATTAAAGTAAATAATATTCAATGCGCTAACAAAGAAACATTTAAAAATTTTATCTGTAATCTGTGCACGAGTCTCGTCAGATTGTTTCTCGACAGGTCTGTTTGAGCAAAGTTTGGTTGGCGTCTAATGTAGAACAGTAGAAGCGTACTGCCTTGTTACGGGCTCGAGTGGTGTAGTTTGGTGTGAGGGCTCGCTGCTCTGTTGGTCTGTCACGCTTGGCTGGCGAGCTGGCATCGACTACCTCAACGGCAGTTTTGAGTTTTATTGGCGAGATCCTACTGTTATTATCCAGCACCGTCTTCGACACCTGAGACGGAAAAGCTCTCTCAACATCAATATATACACAGCCTACTGGGTTTCCACTGAGTTATGGAACATTCTAGGGAGATTTTGGTTTGGGGGGAACTATTGTTGAATTTGTGCTTGGTATTATGGAAACCAAGTTAAGAATTAAAGGTTTGCAAACTAAGTATTACAATAATGCTCTAAAATTATACAATATTTTTTTAAAAATTTTATACAATTTGTATTTGTTTTAACCCGTGATACTATGAAAGCATATTAAATACTCCGATAGTTCAATTTGCAATTTTTTGTTAAGAATGTAATTGAGAGAGTGTGCGGGTAATTGAAATTAAACAAAATTTGTAATTAGTCTTAGGTAAATTAGCGCCATTTTTTGAAAACGGCAGGAAAAAAAGGTATATTTGCCTGACATAAAGAATAAAAGTATTATTAAATATTTATTTCGAATCACATCCCCCCTACACGATGACTAGTATAACGTTACATTTCCTTTAAATTGTATCACGTTTGTTATGATTGTTCAGCTGTAATTTTGGGTGGTGAATGCAGTGATGGGCAGGGGTGTTCCCAGGGCCATCATAGTGGATATCCTAACACTGCTGCAAACCTGATTAGCTGGAAATATATGTGAATTCAAGTTGGCGTGCACCTCACATTATTTAATCAACACTGATGCCACCTTGAACAGAAGACGGGGTTTTCTTCTTGAAATACTACTTTGTACTAAGTAGCACGTATGCAAAATTGACGTAAATTTTAAGAATTATTTTGGTGTATTAAAAATATTTTTGAGCAAATGATCTAACACAATGTTAAGACTTCACAAGTGGATCCTAAATAGTGAGGTGTTGAGTGTGACGCTTATAAATTTTACTGACGTTTCGGGGAGAGTTGTTATTCAGTAATGCCAGTGTCATGGAGCACAGATAAGCTTTAATATGGTCATACATTTCGTGTTACTTCTAATTCGACCATGGCGCCACGTTTATTGTATCATTCGGTTGCGATTTCGAAGAGGATTTAAGGCGTAATTTGCATAAGCAATATTGCCACCCAGAAGTTGTATGAATACAGTTATATAACATCACTAACAAATACCCTTTCTCACACAACTGTAGTTCTACCACCTTCTGCGCTGAAATTTTGAATGAAATCACCTGAGTGAGTCGCATTGAGGACAGGCCCTGTCTGATGGAACTCAATAATTTATTTTCATTGCCATCTGTGAGTTGTTCGTGTAACTCCCCGATACTCTCATCTGCATGGTAGACTAGCCTTGCAAATGGAGATGGTTGCAGCAATGACAACAGCCTGGCAGAGTAATTCAGTCACTATCAAACTCTCATAGTGATCATAAATATTTGGTTGAATTATTGTGATTTTGTTTTCCATATCACTTACTCTATTTGACAGTTCAATTATTCAGTATAAAATATACATAAATGCAAAGTCATTTTGTAAGAATTTCTTTATTTGTAATTTCATTATCAAATTTATTGTCATTAAAATATTCACTTAACTCAGATTTTAAAGAAACACCTTCCGCTGAACTATTTATTTTTTTTTACTATATTCGCTGTTCTGTTTTTATAATAAATTGTATGTGGTTCTTGAAGATTATGAATTTTTTAAATTTTTTATATAATAATTTAATTTATTTGTGAAAGCATAAGTACTGAAACTAGTTGTTATGGTTTATTCTAATCAGATGTCTTTAAAGCAATTATTTGAGGAACAATTATATACGAGTATATGTATTAATAACATTTTATATGATACTTTTTGTTGTTTCAGCAAAATAAATAAAAAAATCCTTCTTGGCATAATCATTTAACATAGTTTTTTAAGCAACTTACTTTCTTAATTCATTAAAAAATGTATTGGTTACATTCACCTTAAATGGTTTTAAAAGGAATATCGTTTATTAAATAATTGAAAATTTTATTTCGTATATATCCACTTAACTCATTTTTGAAAGTAATTTTCTTTTTTAAATCTCGAAATTGAGATACCAAAACATATTTTGTTGATTGAATATGTATTTTACCATCTTAATAATGTTATAAATTATTATTAAATATTTTTTCAAAAATTAATATTTTTTTGTTAATTTTTTGACATTTTGTGTGATAATCCTTTGTTCTATTAAAACAAACTCATCGAATTTTTTTTAAATTAAAGTATTTCACTCATATCTTTAAGCAACCTCTTATATTAAATGTTTAAAAAATTTAATTATTTTTTATTTAAGAAATTTACATTTGTAAACCATTTTTAAAATTATATCATTAATTTTTAAATATTTATCCCAAAAGGTGATTAATGGCTTCCGGAATAAATCTGTCAGTTCATAAAAAAAAATTTATATCAGAAAATTATTACTATAAACATAAATGGCCACCCATAGCTGTTTCGAAATTTTTAATTCTGTCATCATTATAACATGTTAAATTATATTTAAAATATTTTTTTAATGCTAGAGGAACATGGCAAACTATTAAGCCAAAGTAATAAAAATCAATATTATTTTTCTTATAATGAGGGGAGCCTCGGTGGCTAAGCAGTTGGACTGCTCGCCTCCCACCAAGACGAACTGGGTTCACACCCCCGNATTGTATCATTCGGTTGCGATTTCGAAGAGGATTTAAGGCGTAATTTGCATAAGCAATATTGCCACCCAGAAGTTGTATGACTACAGTTATATAACATCACTAACAAATTCCCTTTCTCACACAACTGTAGTTCTACCACCTTCTGCACTGAAATTTTGAATGAAATCACCTGAGTGAGTCCCATTGAGGACAGGCCCTGTCTGATGGAACTTAATAATTTATTTTCATTGCCATCTGTGAGTCGTTCGTGTAACTCACCGATGCTCTCATCTTCATGGTAGACTAGCCTTACAAATGGAGATGGTTGCAGCAATGACAACAGCCTGGCAGAGTAATTCAGTCACTATCAAACTCTCATAATGATCATAAAAATTTTATTGAATTATTGTGATTTGGTTTTCCATATCACTTACTCTATTTGATATTTCAATTATTAAGTATAAAAATATACATAAATGCAAAGTCATTTTGTAAGAATTTCTTTATTTGTAATTTCATTATGAAATTTATTGTCATTAAAATAATCACTTAACTCAGACTTTAAAGGAACACCTTTCGCTGAACTATCAATTTTTTTACTATAATTGCTGTTCTGTTTTTATAATAAATTTTATGTGGTTCTTGAAGATTATGAATTTTTTAAAATTTTTTATATAATAATTTAATTTATTTGTGAAAGCATGAAACTAGATGTAATGGTTTATTCTAATCAGATGTCTTTAAAGCAATTATTTGAGGAACAATTATATACGAGTATATGTATATATTTCATTTTATATGACATGTTTTTGTTGTTTCAGCAAAATAAATAAAATAAATCCATCTTGCCATAATCATTTAACATAGTTTTTTAAGCAACCTACTTTCTTAATTCATTAAAAAATGTATTGGTTACATTCACCTAAAATGGTTTTAAAAGGAATATCGTTTATTAAATAATTGAAAATTTTATTTGGTACATATCCACTTAACTCATTTTTGAAAGTAATTTTCTTTTTTTAATCTCGAAATTGAAATACCAAAACATATTTTGTTGATTGAATAGGTATTTTACCATCTTAATAATGTTATAAATTATTATTTAATATTTTTAAACAATTAATATTTTTTCGTTAATTATTTGAAATTTTGTATGATAATCCTTTGTTCTATTAAAACAAACTCATCAATTTTTTTTATTAAAGTATTTCACCCAAATCTTTAAGCAACATCTTATATTAAATGTTTAAAAACCTTAATTATTTTTGATTAAAAATATTTATATTTGTAAACCATTTTTTAAATTCTATCATCAATTTCTAAATATTTATCCCAAAAGGTGATTAACGGCTTCCGGATTAAATCTGTCAATTCATTAAAAAAATTTTATATCAGAAAATTATATCTATAAACATAAATGGCCACCCATAGCTGTTTCGAAATTTTTAATTCTGTCATCATTATAATATGTTAAATTATATTTAAAATATTTTATTAATGCTAGAGGAACATGGCAACCTATTAAGCCGAAGTAATAAAAATCTATATAATTTTTATGATAATGAGGGGAGCCTCGGTGGCTAAGCAGTTGGACTGCTCGCCTCCCACCAAGACGAACTGGGTTCACACCCCCGNAATGAGGGGAGCCTCGGTGGCTAAGCAGTTGGACTGCTCGCCTCCCACCAAGACGAACTGGGTTCACACCCCCGGATATTCGCAAGTGGGAATTGTGCCGGACGATGTCACTGGTCGGCGGGTTTTCTCGGGATCTCCCGTTTCCCCTACCTTTTCATTACTGCGCTGCTCCATTCCCACCTCGCTTCACCCTCATCGGCTCCCAAAACCTTGATGTTAAGAGCTACCCAAGTCCCTTCACGCACTTACTACAATAAGTCCAATAAGTTCAAGAATTTGCAGATATATCTAATTTAACTATTGCACATTCATTATTATGTGTTCTATCTGGTAATTCATATATCACATAAACATCACCAAAACTTATCATTAATTTTCTGACATAATTTTTTATTTCGATATTGGGTAAAAGAAAATAATAATAATATCTAAATCATTTTAGTATTCATCTTATTTATTTCTTTGATACAATACCTTACCCTACATTGATTTCTTTGTTTTCATTAAATAAATTATGCCGTTGTTCTTAAAATTATTTAATATTTATCTTGTTTATTCAACAGTGTTATACATCGAGCTTGCACCAGCTGTTAATACATCTAATACAGCTAATAAAGATATTAAAATGGGAGAAATCCACCTTAATGGTTTAATCCTCTCTCAGTTTTTCATTTAATATTTTTTTTATTATTGATTAAAGACAACGTTAATGAAAAAACTTTTCCTTCTTGATTTAATGTTGTTCAATTTGATTTTAAGTTAAATAATATATATCTGAAATTTTTTATTTATAATTTAGAATAACGAATTTTATTATTTTAAAGTAAATTTTAATAAAAAAAATTAATATAAATTAAATAAACATAAATATGCACGTATTTTATAATTAACGAATTTTAATTCCTAAACTTAACTTTCTTTTAGTAAACATATTTCCAGAAACAATAGCGGAAGCTATTTTTTTTCACCAATTGGTCTAACTTTATTTAACATTATTTCTTTTTCATGTAGTCATATTTATCAGCTTCATGTATTACATTATATATCTTTATTATATCTATTAGCAATATCGTGATCTTTATATGCATTATCTGAATTATTATTTCCTATTACAGTGTTCTAACCTTTCATCTAATTTTGTGAATGGACAACTATAATTATAACCAGGTAAATGCATTTCGGGAAAATTATTATTATTTCATGCGCATTTTTTTATTCTTTTGCCGCGGTGATTCGAATTCCATAAATAATGCAGGATTACTTTTAAAACTCATGTTGAATATGTAATTCCATTAGGATTATGACCTATAGACTCAGAAAATCTTTTACATAACTAATTTTTATACTAACTTTCTCATTAAGATCAATTTTATTGCCATATTTCCTTCACAGTGTATAACTAACAATCGATCAATTAATTTTCTCACATAGCTCATTCCACATATACTTTTTACATATTATTACATTATTTTATTCCTTCACGAGATTTTGGCGTTTGTGGTGAATATATTCTTTCCGGTGTGCTAGATTGTAAGCGAGAGGGTGGTTATGTTATATATATATATAAATATATATATATCATAAATTGGGTTATTTATATTAATACATTGGAATATATTATTTATATTAACTTGTTTATGTGGCGTTTGTTAATAAATCATAATAACTATCATAATCTTCGTTGGTATAACTATTTTCAAGATTATCTGGTTAACATTTTATTAACAACTAGCTGTGACCGCGGCTCCACTCGCGCGGACTACAGAAAAATGTTTAGGATTTTTAAAAATATTGTTGAATTTCACTTGGTGTTATTCTTCAATGTTCTATACATATTATATAACTCAACGTCACAGTAAATGAAATGGTAAAAACAGTTATTTGTACTTTTCTATTATAATTAGATATATGCTAACAAGGAATTTTTTTTAGGTATTTTTCTTTTACACATTTATTTACTACGTCTTTAACGGTTTAGAGAACGTATTTCAAGAGAGCGCGCTGGCGGCAAACTTTTTTCCAACTTGATTCACTATTATCGTTTGTAAAATTTTCAGATATTTTCTTGCAATAAAAATTAGCCAATATCACCTCGCAGCCCTCCAACTATTTCTGTGCATGAAATTACGTCGATCTGTTGCTCGGTTCTGACGTTGCAGTGTTATTACGTTTGTGTTCTTTTTCACTTTCCAATAAGAATTACCCCGAGGGAATGAGATATTTTCTCAGGATTAAAAGTAGCCTATTACAATTCTTCGCCCTCCAACTATCTTTATACAAAAAATAACGTCGTTTTGTTGCTCCATTGCGACGTCGTCCCACACTAACAACTTACATTGACGCAGCATTATACCACGAGCGCTATTTTTACTAAAACTTTCTTCCTGAGGTAATAAGCTATTTTTTGGGATAAAAAGTCACCTATGTCACTTCCCGGCCCTGCAACTATTTATGTACGAAAAATCACGTCGATCCGTTGCTCCGTTGTGACGTGAAAGAAGTACAACAAACAAACCCACATTCACATTTACAATATTAGTTAGGATGTAGCAACTGATGATAAATGGTCCCTGGGAAATGAGGAAGTTCTATGTTTGCCAGATGATGTACTGCATTTCGCTGAAAGGCTAATAAAAATATGACTTTTCCAAACTTTGGTTTCGTCGATGCTCCAGATATTACAGAATTATAAATTTGCGCTAGTATCGACTTTTTCTTCGGACCATCACCACCCATTATAATGGAGTCAAACATATTTGACAAGCATAATACAACACTAAGAAAACCGGAAAAAAAGACCAAAACCTTTTTTCAATGTGACTGCTTGAAGTTACAGCACGAAAGTTTACATAGTGTTTAGGATTTTTCGGAACCATTAGAAGGTGTTTATAAATAATTTCGTATTTAATATGATGGACAGAAGAAAAATTCATAACACAGTGCCAATTAATAAAACAATTATTATGAGAAAGTACTTCCAGACCTATAAATATTTATTTTATGAGTTTATTCATGTAAGTAACAAATTTTCCAATAATTTTAAAATTTTCCACNTGACCTAATGTCCAAATTGCAAGAGATTTTCACAAGGCTAATTGGCAAAACTGGTCAGTGGTAGTGAACAGGTTGGTGTTCAAACACCATTTCTGCTCCCGGTTAGTATATTTGCCCTTCAGTATATACAAAATATGTGCTACCGCGATGTGTATTTGGTTGAATAGCTTCTCATATGCTGAAGCATTCATGGATATTATGTCTGGTGGTTTTGACACTCGAGCTGTGATGCCACTTGGATCGATGTAAGACACATATTAAAATCGTCTTGTCCTTTTAAGGACAGGTGTGTTTTTATTGCTTTCTTTGTAGTATTTGTACCAGTCTTATGTAAAATGTACAGGAGTATTTTTTCTTTTCCAATTTTATTACCTACATTAAAATAATTTGTTTCTTAAATAACACAGATGAATCGTGATTTCCTTATAACATACTTTTTAGACCTTCGTGGTATCACTGAAGTAATAGAGCTTGAATGTTTTTAAGAATGTATTTATTTATTGCAATTACAAGTGTTTATGTATTTTTTTACACCCACAAGACAATCGCGATGTCGAAACATATATATCAAACTCTTTATTCCCCTTCCTTTCAAGCAACTGTTAAACACTAGATATGAATTGATCTTTTGCGATACAGGATGGTCGACACGATGTTTATACCTATTTGCACAAAATGCTTTCGAATAATGGCTTACCTAACCACATTAAATGTATATATTTACTTAATTTTCTTTTATTTCACTTTGCATAGATTGAATTAGGCACATACATTTACATATATTTGTTTTTGTATTATGATTTTTCACATCTATGACTCACGGCAGTCAGGCCATATCATGTTCATGTCTCAGGTTACGTTCACTTATTAATTTTAATTAGCATACTTTTTATACATATAAGTAGAAGGGAAATGCCGAGGCCAGCGCAGGGAAAAAGTAACTTAAATCGGAAGGTATCCCGCTGGGGCTGTAAATGACTTTTTGAAATTGATTTCGTCACTAAATGAAAATTGATTTCGTCACTAAATGAAAAATTATTTCATCACTTAATGAAAAATGATTTTGTCACTAAATAAAAATTTATTTCATCACTAAATAATTTTTATGGAAATGCCGATCCAAACAGCGCAAAAATTATTAGCAGCGAGAATTTATTTTTATTTAAAGGAATGAAAATGTGTAATAAACAAAACATAACATGGATCAGTTACTAAATGCATTAAACAGCACCCACCATTTTATGAAACTTTCCGACTTCACAATAGGGCAGTCATACCCAATAAACCACGATGAAATAAATGAAACCAAGTACAGTCCCTAAGTGGTAGTTACTTCAGGAAATTTTAAGGTGACCCTACCAGATAGATGTGTATACATTTTCAGTACAAAACTGATAAGTGATGTCAATCGAGGAGACAGAAGTCTTGTGTATAAAGGATTGAAAAAATATGGTGACACACAAAGGCATTCTATTTTATTCTCTGTGGTTATATTCATCATGTTTTAATATCATCACATAAGCTATATTACAGTGTAAATTTATTGTATCAAAGGGAACAAATTTTGGAATTGTATTTCCAAAATGGAACTCGTTTGATTTCAGGATTTTATTTTCTGTGAAACCGAAAAGTTCTTCTATAGAACCCCATTTTCCAAACTGTAAATCATAGACACATTTTACTTTCACCCTGATTGTTGTCTTATCCATCTCGAGGGATATGATATTATTTTCTCCCCCACCCATTGGGACTACTTCAAATTCGGGGAATTGTCTTTATAGTTTTNCTCGAGGGATATGATATTATTTTCTCCCCCACCCATTGGGACTACTTCAAATTCGGGGAATTGTCTTTATAGTTTTTACAAGTTCTTTTAACCTACATTGGCCAACTNTTTTGGAATTGTATTTCCAAAATGGAACTCGTTTGATTTCAGGATTTTATTTTCTGTGAAACCGAAAAGTTCTTCTATAGAACCCCATTTTCCAAACTGTAAATCATAGACACATTTTACTTTCACCCTGATTGTTGTCTTATCCATCTCGAGGGATATGATATTATTTTCTCCCCCACCCATTGGGACTACTTCAAATTCGGGGAATTGTCTTTATAGTTTTTACAAGTTCTTTTAACCTACATTGGCCAACTGGGACTTCAACTGATGTTTCCATACCAACCATGTTTTAAAATAGAGCCTATTTTTCACAGGGGTAATGTTAGGCGTTAGGTATGCAGTATAGAACTGAACTAAAGCCACTGAGTGCTCCTCTATCTCTAAAGGATAATGCAGTCTTTTCTTTAACACTGATTTGTTATCTGTTAGCTTGAATACATTACTCAATTATTACAACAATAAATTCTATTAAATAAATGAATAATCCAAGAAACATGAAACAGGTAGACTGGGATATTAAAATAAGAATACCAGACAAAANAATGAATAATCCAAGAAACATGAAACAGGTAGACTGGGATATTAAAATAAGAATACCAGACAAAACTGTATTGTCCAAACGACATGGAGAAATAATGCCTAATAATATTAGATGTTTGATAGTGGGCTCGAGTAACTGCAGAAAAACTACACTTATGATTGTTAATTTTATATATTCCCCAGGATGGTTGGACTTTAGTACTTTATATGTGTGTTCAAAAAGTCTGAACCAACCTAAATATATTGCTTTAAAGGAAGATACAGAGGTAGCAGCAAAATTAATATCTGAACCAATAGCATACTTTTTCCCTACAAATGAAGAAATGGTTACCGTGGATGAATGTTGTAATGATTCTGTTGTTGTTTTTGAAGATATCATACTTGAAAATTAGGACAAAGTAAGAGATTTCTTCAATCGCGGTAGACACAAAGATATTTATTGATTCTATTTTTCTCAGATACTCAAAAGTGCCTAAACAGCTTATAAAAGACAATGCCAATTTTATTTGCATATTCAGACAAGATGATACAAATCTTAAACATATTCATAGCGATTTCGCTGGTGGCGATATCCCATTTGAGAAATTTTGGGAGACTTGTTCAAAATGTTGGGATAAGGAATATGGTTTTGTTACAATAGACACGACTCGTAAGTTGAATAATGGTAAGTATCGTAATAAAATTAAAGACTTTTTAAATCCTTAGATTATTACCGCATTTTTCTTTGCTTTTAATGGAAAAATTTCCATTAAAAACTAACAGACTCTGCTCTTTTTTTAAATGTATTTATATACCATAACTATTTCAAAAAACACAACTGTGCCTTCAGGTACACTGAAAGCTTTTGGAATTTTAAAAAATATCTTTTCATCATGAGCGACATAGAAAGGCTTATGTATGGCGATGCTTTTTAAATTATGGTATAATTTGATAATTACTTTATAATCCTCTGATTTTATTATTATCTCAAAAACTCTTCCACTTCTCATAAAAAGGTATCGTGTTTGATTATTACCCAGGTAAAATAATTGTTTATTTGAACTGTATTTCCTGACTAAACGAATAATTTCAATTCTGTTAGACTGATAGTACTCTAAATTTACCGCATCATTAGGAGCAATAGGATTTCCCATGTTTCTAACCCTTTTGTTTTCAAAATCTATATTATAATCTTCTTACAAGTAGATAAGAAAGGCTTTATCTAAGGATATTTTATTTCTTGTCAGTGTGGATATAAAGTCACTGAACTGTGGGTAGGAAAAAAAATCATTAGGATCGATCTTCTCAGTAGTTGTATCATTATCCTGGTGTTCTTTAATTTGATCTTCAATCCAAGAGGTAATTAATGCATTTCCACATATATCAATCGCTTATTAATAGTAAAATATTTTTTGGAAATTTAAAATTATGTGAGAAGTGATTAAGCACAATGACACACAAATGGTCACATATTACTTGGTGGAAATTTTGAATTCTGCTATCGTTATAAATAATATTACCACTGAGATACGCAATCAATTCCCGGGGTGGATCTCCACCAAATGAGTCGAAAAAATATTTTTTATTGGATTCTTTCCAGTAGCATACCCAGTGTGTTCCAGAGTTTTTTGAAACATCTAGGTTAACAAT